>JARLTB010000335.1:1017500-1177500 GCA_030141615.1 Unio pictorum
AACTTCAAGTAATGAAGTGGGCATTTTGCTAAAATTTATGTCAAAATCTAATATATATATATATATATATATATATATATATATATATATATATATATATATATATATATATATATATATATATATATATATATATATATATATATATATATATATATATTACACTCATTTAATGATTTAGAAGTAGTAAAAGATTTCGCAACTTTCCTAAAACTATATTTGACCAACCTATTTCAAAGCAAGTTAGACATGCAATGAATGTTCATACGTGTCAAAAAAGTCAAGATTTGATTAGCTTGCATAAAAGGCATATAATCATAACTAAATGGTTAGAGATTAATTTCAATAAATGTAAACGAGTAAAGATACTACTCAAATTTTGTAGTATTTTTTTTTACATTGAAAAATATCTGACAGATTATGAAGAGACCAGCAAATGCTGGAGAATACATGGAAACTTTCGACAAAACAAGATGCATGAACATACTAAACTAAATGAAATGGATGATGATGATGACTTTGTGTTGCGCCTAATCTTTAGAAGCTCTAAGCGCTTTACACCATTTATATAATGATATGATTACAAACAACAACAAAACAAAACAACCACCATGATATTAGAAAACATAAAAACTGCTGAAAATATTTAAGGCAGGAAACATTATTAGGTCTTTATAAGTTTATTCTTGCAGTCAAAAGGTGAGTTTTAAGAGCACTCTTGAAAGGGATCACTGTATCTTTGTGTTTAATTTCAATGGGCAATTCATTCCACTTTGCTGGGCCCTGGTATGCAAAAAAGCGTTGTCCATATGACTTCGATTTCATAGTGGGAATAATGAGTATACGATTGTCAGAAGAGGAGCGTAAGTATATTGCTGGTGTGTACACATGGGTGAGGCCAGATAGGTATGTTGGACTGGAGTCTGTCAGTGAAAAGTAGCACAGAGAACAATTTTTTTGTTTGATCCTGGATCGAATGGATAACCAGTGTTGGGTACAGAACAGCTGGGAAGTGTGCTCTGATCGTGGTACTCTAAAGATGATCCGATCAGCTGTGTTTTGAACTTTTGTGAAGTCCGTGGAACTGAACGTTACTTTGACATTTTATATTACCAACTCTAGCCAGGAAAAAAGAGAAAAGAACACACTGTGTGCTTAACAAGATTGAATTTATAGACATTGCGCGGAATTTTTTATCATTTGAGAAACGGAAGCTCATGTATTTGTTTTCTGGAAGATATACGTTTCTTTAACAACGCCGAAGGCTAAATGCTCTCTCATAAAATCCTTATAGTCTATTCAAATACGAATTTGTTAGATAGTCATTAGTTTAATAAATGTCCTGTACAAATTGATCTATACCAATCATTGAACGTGGATATAATTTATCTATTAATGTTTACAAAGTAGTTTAAAACAATTACACAGAGAAGTTAGAGTGACATAAAGCGAAAAGTTTAGCCTGTTGACTTGTTGATTATATTTGATTAAATGGAAAATAATGTTGCGTTTCTAATACAGTTTTTTTCCCCCTAAATTGTGATATCACGAGTAAGCATACATCATCATGCATACATATAAATATTAAATGCTATACCTGGTTCCATTCACCGGAAAATGTATTAGATTACAAAAGACTATGTTACCGAATAGATTATTTTGTAGATATCGTACCTGAAAAGGGCTCAGTAGCCATATTTAAAAACTATCATCAACAACCGAAATTATGTCGTTAATTGGAAGTTTGAAATCATTAAATTTTCATTGCCGTATAGTTCGCTTATAATCCACTTAAGCAACATTTAATTTTTAAAGCTGTATTTTTCTACATTTTTTAAAAATCTGTTTTAATTTTCTCTTTGATGCTTTTGAGTAAGCTTACTGGTCATCGCATAATTGTAGTAGCACTATCACGTTTTCCCAAATGCAATTTTATTAACTGCGACGTTTTGGGTGTAGTTTCCTTTCCCATCTAGTCTCGTGAGCCAAAACAGTCATATGACGTGTAGTTTTTTTTCAAATACACTGTTTTTATCAGATCTGTCACATTCTAAAAATTTGCTATATGTCACAACCTCAGTCTTTGCTTGTTGTTTTGGTATTACTATCCCTATTTTGTACTTCGTACTTCTAAGTTCAAACCCGATTCCGTACGTATGAGTAAATTTTGTTAAAACCCTTCCGTATGTTAGTGTGAGCTCCTATTGAATTAAATAAGTGGCGAATGATTCCGTACTCCCACGTTAAAAAACGAAATAGATAAACGAAATCTAATTGAATATGCATGTATACTATAGAACGACTGAAGAGCATATCAATTGACAAGTGACGGTAGGTATAACATCTATAACATTTATTTTCTTAGCATTCAATATTTGCTAGGCGATGTGCGAATCGTAAGTGAAAGGAAATCCGTCTTCTAGAATCGATAGCATTCACGTCGTTTTCACGACGGTTTTCATTGTTGTTCGTGTGATACCTTCTTAAAAAGGAAACGTTAATCTGCTGGGGAAAGTCATTAATTCACCAATCATTCAATACACGGCTTTGTTCACGTAATGGTTCCACCTCCAAGCACAAAGAGACTTTGTTAGGACTAACATTTTCCATTACACATCACAAACTATGTGGTTGCCGATGGTTATTATTAATACATATTCATCTGCATTACTCTGTGCACTGGCCTAAGGAGAATTACTCTTGAGAGATAATATTTGGATGTGGTAGCCGATGGATAACTTGTGTTGACTGTTAAGTTTACCTCTGTTCAAACCATACCGGTATTTATGGAGTTCATTATTCAAAATGAGACGGACAACACCGATAGTTTTCACATACAACCAGAGGTAGGATTTTGTTATAGCTACAAGCATATTATGTTTTTTTGTTCCTTAGCAATCATTCACCAATAAACACTCGTATATGTGTTACAAGTACTTTCGGTTTTGCTCAAAGAAAATGCTACAAGGAATCAAAATATAGACTTGTATTGACAGGAATCTTAAATTTAAAAAGCTTGCGATATGTTTCAGCTCTGTCTGCTCCATTCATTTCCTCTCCTTCCACCGCTGCCAACACGCCCAACACTATCACCAGTCGTACCATCCCTACCACCACCACCAAATGATAGCACCAATACTCTTAAAATACTGATTTCGTTCAAATACCAACATCAGAAATAAACATCAGCAGCAACATTAACAACATCAACACCAATTGAAATGATAATTAGTCTGGAGTACCAATATTGAAAAGCGGCATGTACGTTTACTTCGTAAGGATATTGCTCAAAATATTTACTTCTTCAGATATTCATGTCTCTTGAAGTATAAAATGTGTAACTTTAAATTTCTTTAAATTTGATTGACCAAATTTAACTGCTTTTGGATTTTATATATATATATATATATATATATATATATATATATATATATATATATATATATATATATATATAGAGAGAGAGAGAGAGAGAGAGAGAGAGAGAGAGAGAGAGAGAGAGAGAGAGAGAGGGGGGGGAGGAGCAAAAGGAATCACTGGTGTTGGATGTAATTTTATAATTAATGTTTGAAAGGGTGAAAAAACTTGAGTAATACTAAAAGGCTCGGCACCTCCTTTGATCAAATTGTATTATTATACATTGATCCAATTCCGACATCACTGCTGCTTGAGTGCTTAGAACCAATATTGCCTTCACTAACTGATGTTATTAATATCTCTCTCTCATCAGGGGAATTCCCATCATTTTTCAAAACTGCCATTGTAAAGCCACTGCTGAAGAAACCAACACTGGACCATAACGATTTAAAGAACTACCGCCCAGTTTCTAATCTCCCTTTCATATAAAAAATATTAGAAAAGGTTGTTCTAACTCAACTTGTATCTCATTTGAATTCAAACAGTCTTTTTAGCAATGTACAGTCTGCATATCGCCCTTGCCACAGTACGGAAACTACTCTTCTGAAAGTATTTAGTGACATTCTCTCCGCTTTGGATAGTGGAAAGATTACAGTCCTCACTCTCCTGGATTTATCTGCAGCATTTGACACAATAGACCATGATATATTAATTCACCGTCTCCAGCATGTATTTGGCATTCAGAATATAGCCTTACAGTGGTTCAAGTCCTACTTAGTGAACAGGACACAAATTATATCTGCAAATGGAATACACTCCAGTCCAGTTGACGTATGTTATGGTGTTCCATAGGGATCTGTTCTTGGACCTGTTCTCTTCATTCTGTACACTCAGCCGCTCTCAAGTATCATAGATCATCACCCAGTGTCGCACCAACTGTACGCTGATGACACCCAAATATACATGTCTAGCCACCCAACTGAAGTTGATACTACCATCAATGGAGTAGAGAAGTGCATTTCGGATGTGAAATCATGGATGACAGGTAACAAGATGCAGATGAATGATGATAAAACTGAGGCTATTCTGATCACAACACAAAGACTTTCTCATTCACATCCTTTACCTCAGACAATAAATATCAGCAACACCAACATTAAATTCTCACAGTCAGTACGGAATCTAGGTGTTACTCTAGACAGTACTCTCACATTGCACCAACATGTCATGAACATCTGCAGGGCTGCATATCTTGAATTGAGACGCATCAGTTCCATTCGTAAATATCTTTCTGTTGATGCCACTAAAACACTTGTGTTTATTAGTACTTTCAAGACTGGACTATTGTAACTCAATTCTGTCTGGTTCGTCACAATATTTACTCCAGAAACTTCAAAATGTTCAAAACACAGCTGCACGGATCATCTTTAGAGTACCTCGATCAGAGCACACCTCACCACTGCTCTATACCCTACACTGGCTATCAATTCGATACAGAATCAAACACAAAATTTGTTCTCTGTGCTATATTTCAATGACAGACTCCAGTCCAACATACCTATCCAGCCTCACCCATGTATATACACCAGCTAGATCCTTACGCTCCTCTTCTGATAGTCGTATACTCATTGTTCCCAAGGTGAAAACAAAGTCATATGGACAACGTTTGCATTGTTTGCATACCAGGGCCTGGCGACATGGAACGAATTGCCAATTGAAATTAGACACAAAGACACAGTGGTCCCTTTTAAGAGTGCTCTCAAGACTCACCTGTTTCGACTTCAGGGACAAACTTAGCGACCTAATCATGATTTGTATCTTATATATTTTCAACATTTTTTTTATGTTTTTCAATTCCATTGTTTTTGTCATTTGTTATTCTGTAGTGTAGTCATATCATTATTGATGGTGTAAAGCGCTTTTAGAGCTTTTAAAGATTAGGCGCTATACAAAGTCCTCATTATTATTATTATTATTATTATTATTATTATTATTATTATTATTATTATACATTTTTCCGACCTGGAGTTTTCAGAAGGCAGCCTAACACCAGGTGTATTGTACATCGGCATATAGCGTATTAATCATATAGACTGTTTATTGTGTGATTGCCTATAAAAGCGTGATTATATGATGTACTATAAACGGGTAAAAACAGACTTCCTTTAATGCATGGAAAAAGATTTGAAGTTCAGTAAAGCAGACTGCAAACTCACGGGCTAAAATCGCATAATTAAAACCCGCATTTCCATGAGAAAATTCTGAATGCCCCCCCCCCCCCCCCCCGTACAGATATACACATATGATCAGAGGAAAATGTACATATAGTAGTTGCCGCTATGCTCATAGCATCAACTATTTGCAAAGACTCTTTTGCAGCATTATCGTCATCATCGTCGTCGTCATCATGATCAGCTTCGTCGTCATTACCATTATCAGCAGCCGCAGCGCCGTGTGGGATATAATATATGTACGCTCTTTAAAATACCACGATATATTTTTCATTTAATCAGCATATAAATAAGGAACTTCAAATATTTTATTTATACCATATACAAATAGCAGCTGTGTGTTCGACCAGAGCACCGCGCAACCGTTTCCATCATGATTAGGTGTAGGGATACATACAATTTTGTTGGGATTGGTGATTTGCTTTCGGCAAAGTCTACCGTATATTGTAACACGTAAGGGGGACTCAGTGGCGACCGAATCAAAACTTACGTGATTCTGCCTCGATGTGCATTGTTAACCCTACAATGAAGGACCTCATGACAACATTAATTGTTCTTAAAGACGCACATACTACTGTAATATATTTATAATCACATAATCAGCGGCGTCGCTAGGGTTGGTGTCACCCAGTGCGGTAAACTCATGGTGTCACCCCTCCAGACTTCCACCATGGATTTCTTCTTCTTAAAATAAGACCAAAGTATAAAAAATGACAAGAACAAAAACAAATTAATTGAAGGTTAGAAGGTGAAAGTATTTAAGAACTGTAACAACGTTAAGTTATAGTTATTTTAACATTAAACTTACTTTATTTAAAATTTTCCTTTTGGTGTCACCCCTCTGAGATGGTGTCACCCGGTGCGGTCCGCACCCCCCGCACCCCCCTAGCGACGCCACTGCACATAATGACCACACGTCACGCACTTCCAATTTCACACTGGTAGGATATTTCTTGCATGACTCATCAATAAACATTTCCATGCCGAAAATTGATTCTTTACGACATGAATTGCAAAACCCGACTCAGACATGTAATACGAAGAAATATTCTTATCAAAATTATTAAACATGTACACATTCAAATATCCCGAGAATTCATTATAGTAAGAAATGGAAGGTCAAGAGGGTCCATTTTACCAAATTAACCAATGCTGCCATAAACTGTAGCGAATACTGTATGATATGGTGTCTTGTCTTAGAGTTTGGTTAATTACTCGGTTTAAGAAATATCAAATGAATCTGACGTTTTATCAATAAAGTACGGCGAAATCTCTGACAACATGGAATCACCTTATCGGTAATATAAATGAACACAAGGAGTGCCAGCGTTGCCACAATTCGACTTTTCTCGCGCTTCTTTTATAGCTTCAGATTCGCAAGAAGACTGAATCAAACAATCAACAGTATATAACAAAGTAATTTTTTTGTTTCATTAGGATTTTTAACGTAGCTTTACAAAACTTTCAGTCATATCGTTACGATGTCTGCAGTGAGACATTTTATTGTGATATCTATCACTGGGGGCATCATATGCCGCAGACATGTAGCATGATGTCCATCCCAGTAACATAATCCTGACACCAGGCCGACCAGTCCTAACACTAACCTCTTAATGCTGAGCGCCAAGCGAGGCAGCTGTTGGTTTGACTCGGCCGGGAATCGAAGCCACGACCTCCCGCTTCCGCGGCGGACGCTCTATCCACTAGGTCACCGGAGCGGTGTAACAAAGTAATAAACGGAGACGTAAATAAAATTAGCACATATCCAATGCGTATTGCAATTCGTTTCGACAGAAAAGGCAAACAATGTTTTGATTGTAATATTTTTCCTTCCCTTCCATATTGTGTCATATGAACAAAAGTTCAAAATATAGTTCTCAATGGCTGCTAAATGGGTCCAATGTTTCTTTCGAGACTTGACAGTAATTGAGTAAAGACGGAAAATGCAGAGAGTTCCAATTCGCTAAGGGGGTTAACTCTTCATATTCTGAGTGCCGTAACTATAACCTGTAGTTTTGCAGCTGCTTATAGCTGTAGTTTATTCATAATCTTGTGAGGTATTAATAGTTTGTTTCTTTTTGCGAGATTATTTTTTTTATCCGTATTATTTTTTATTAAACCGCCTCCCCCCCCCCCAAGTCTTTTTAAAGAGATCATGTGGATTCAAACATGAAAAATTTGGTCTCAGTAAATAAAGTAGAGCTTGACCAACGGGTCATGGTTATCAATCACATTCCGGACGAGGGAAACGCGTTGAAATTAATAGGCAATACGATATATATATATATATATATATATATATATATATATATATATATATATATATATATATATATATATATATATATATATATATATATATATATATATATATATATGCTCGTAGTTAAGCGCTCGTGCACAATAGTTAGTTGATATGTACCGTTACTCGCGGCACGCTTCCGATTACTGCTTAAAATAAATGTTCGTCCGTATGTTCGGGGTGTTCTCCGTTCAGCACTGAGCAATGACGGGTAAACATGTTGGCCCACTGTTATATGAATAGTTTTCTGTAATATTTGTCTTTTAATTCAGCTATGTGTTTCATATAAATTCAATACAAACATAATAAAATGTCAAATAAAGTTTGTAATCTATTAACAAATAGGCGCCTTGCGATTTTCTTTGGAATCTCTGTTGTACATGTTTTAAAAGGTTACCTCACCCTTTGGGTACAACGTGCAGTAGTCGAGCTGTTTCTCGGTAATACAATATACATGTATCTTGACGTGCTTGAATAGATATATACAAGGAAGAAACAATTAAATATCATGCTTCATGTATAATAACGCCATAATTGGCCCTGCCTTGAAATTTTGGACATATTGATCCTGCACATTAAGACTGTACTCTTCTATTCATAAACATTTCGACTAGATGTTTGGGTAACATAGAATTCATTGGGACCATTGTTAAAAGTGGCACAGGTGTGTACCAATAATACATAAACTATTGAAAGGAATTTTTTAAAGGTGAACTAGCAGTGCCAAAGCGTTATATCTGAATTAATTAAAAGCACGGATTTTTGTTAGAGGCATTCTAAATTCATTAGCGAAGAATGGAACTGCAAAACTTGGTTTAAATTATCATAGTGTGCTCATTACAAATGGATAAAACCAGTTATACGTGATAATATTTTGGTACGGTGATCCTTTATTAAGAATTATGGGGTTCGCCGAATCTCTTGGGAGGGAGCCACCGGAAAGGGGCCGATTCCACCGTCACATGACTGCAAAAAGAATTCCAATCCGGGTAATTTTGCAGCAGATTAAAGAGACTGAGGCTATAGACCGTTTGAAACCCCCTAAGCGTTTCAGGGCGAAATACAGTGAAGACAGCGAAGGGTAAGAAATACATAGACGAGCTTACACTTTTGCTTGGTTTCCACCTCCAACCCCTATCCCTACCTACTGCATACTTTCTTAACCTTTACCGAATAAAAGTAGCACTTTTATCCAAATGTCGGTAATTGAACACATTAACTAAATAGCAGATGTTTAATATGTGTTGTATTGAGATCTTTCTGTCTCTTCCTGTCCATATTAGTGAATAATTATTTCTCCGTCTGTCATTCAATCCGTCTGTTCGCTCGCCTCCCCCTCCCCTCTGTGTGCACCTTAATGTCAGTAATGTCGTTGTACCCGGCTATTTCGCACATCCAGTATTTACAGCTGTTGTATTATGAGCGCCAGATTGTCGTTATCGATCCGGACGTGAACGACTAGCAAACAATGGATCCAGTATTTAATGTCTGTGTCAATAGTATTTATTTAATTAGACATTCAACTAATGTTTAATGTATAAGATAATAAGAAATATACAAACACACCTGATCCGCTTCATAATATCTTCCGATAGAGATCTTTGGGAGTTAGTGGTCACAGAAACGGGGAGGGGCGGGGGGAGGGGTGCAGAGCGAGAAATGAGATGAAGCCTATTTTCCAGGTTAATGCCTAAGTTTAATTCAACTATTGTTTTCTAAAAAGTGTACCCGAAAATAAAGTTAGCTTAATATTTTCTGATCTGGGTTTTGTTTGTGTACTGTACAGATATTAAGACAGATAGCAATGCCATTTTAAGTGGTAGAAATGACGTAATGTAAATTTATTAAACAAAAATTATGTAATTTAAAGTTTTAGAAATAATGATATTTAAAATTAAATAATTGATCCTATTTTCAATTATAGAAATGATGCAATTTAAAGTTTTTAAATGATGCCATTTAAATTTATAGGAATGATGTTATTTAAAGTTATATAAATGATACCATTTAAAATGATTTTATAATTATGTCAGTTAAAATTTTAAAAATGATGCCATTTAAAATTTAATAAATGATGCAATTTAACGTTTAAGAAATGATCCCATTTAAGTTGTAAAAATGATGGTATCATTTAAGTTGTAAAAATGATAGTATCTACAGTTTTAGAAATTATGCTATTTAAAGGTTAGAAAATATGCCATTTAAAATTTTTAGGAATGATGGCATTTAAAGTTTTGAAATAATGCCATTTAAAGTGATAGAACTGGCATAGAAATCATACAGCATCTGAGTTCGAGTCTGAGCAAGAGATTTCGTTTCAACCAATCATAAATGTCGTTACGTTTGAAAGGTAAATTCTGATTATCTGATAGTGTAATCTCCATTTCAGACTCGAACTTAGGATTATAACGTTGGTCCAATGAGAAAATTGTATAGAATTTCAATGTTATATGTCGAGTGTTTATATTAAAAGTTCCATTTCATATTTCGAGTTTTTGCAACTTTTTCCGTTGATTGAAAGCTCTTTTTTCTATGCTGCATTTTATATTTTACAAGTTGAATACACAGATCTGGTCAAAGTTTACAGCTTGAATCAAATTGTTGCATTGAAAGTTCTATTTCATATGTCGAGATTTTAAATTGTATCTGTTAAAATACCCGGCCATGGTTGAAAAGTTCATTGCACATGTCGAGCTTTTAGATTTTAACGTCTGAAATACCAAGCAGTGGTTGAAATTTCAATGTTGTAATTCGAGAATTCCAATTTCTTTTTTAAAATTAAATTGTTTGTGTTCAGAGTTCTATTTAATATGTCGAGCATTCAAATTATAATAATTTAAATTCAATAACACAGCAGTTTATTGAAAGTTCCATTTCCTATACGACATTGTTTTGTGTTTACTCATATATTTACCTTTATATTCTATGTGATGTTTATTTACGTGTATGGTATAAAGCTGTGATAGAATCTGTCATTTTAATCCGATTCATAATCGGATAAATTGACTCTAAGCCCAATAAGCCAACCTAAACAAGGCCTCAAATGACCTGTATTATGTTTGATGCATGAAATCGTTATATTAAGAGACCCTTATAATCAGAGGGTGTTTTCATTTGGTTTTTTTAAAAAGTCGATTTCTCTCGCATTGTTAGTCCAAAAGCAATGCAAAGTTGTAGATACTTCCAAGTGAGTATCACAAATGTCAGCTAAAGTAGGTTGCTGTGATGCTATGCTTGTCTTTCAGTCCTTCACTCTTTAATTAAAGAGTGAAGGAGTTAGTTGAAAGATAGACTCTCGGCCACATTTCCGGTGGAGACATCAGCGTTGTCATCTGTTTGTGTTTTTTGTTACAATTTTTTAATATGCATACATTTCCTGAACCTCTATATATTTTCATCATTTTGGTATATATAATTAGCATTCTAAAACAAATCATATAATCGTACTATAATATGCACACTAGTCTGGATCACATAAATTTTAGTTCAGGCTTTGCATAGCTTGTTAAAAATTTATTAATTGCTAATATTTCCTTAATTCCTTGGCATTTATCATTATGTTATGTAAGGTTTGTATCAATACATAATAACCATCTTCTCATTTCTTGCTATGAGAAGGTATTACTCATAAGTTAAGGAACGTAAATATCCATGGTGAGAGATTGATTGAGCGATAGGTCCAGGGATACTGTAATTTAAGAGACAAGTCTTTCTGGCTTCAGAATAAAGGAACTTTATTTAAATAATCAACATATATATATTACTACATTCTAGAAATACATCTATAAAACTTATATTTAAAATACATGAAATACAAATGAAATTACACTTTCCTTTCAAGCTTGCCAACTTCATTCACTTGCATTTTAGAATATAATACAAATAGTTAAATCTCGATTAATTTCATGATAGCTACAGAGTATAAAATGTAATAGTTGCAATTAATGCAACAATAAATTTGAAGAAATGTATTTTACTCATTTAAAAATAGAATATTGATTTGGAATATGTTACTTGTTTCTTAAAGAATAATTTCTTTCAACATTGAATCTAAACATGAAGTTGGTAGCGAAGTCGTCTTTTACAATAAAAATTACCATAAATATAAATGAATATGAAATTTTTAAAACAATTAAACTTTCAGTTAGATTATAAATAAAAATAGAAGAATTCAGTAAACAATATTGAAAATATATGCACCTTACCGTTAAAATCTCAAACATTAAAAAGTGCTTATTCCTTAAAGAAGTTTACGAAAAATAGACAGTTCTAATATGTAATTAGAGAAGCGAATCTTTCTGGCTTCAGAATGAAGGAACTGATGGTGCGCGGTTTGCACCTCTTTGTATGTGTAATCTGGGCGTAACCACACGTCCACACATGGTTATCCATGGCTATAATAGTTTATACTTCATTCTAGCCAGAATGAGGATATCATCTCCAATACACATGGCCGTCCATATTGTTTGACGTCATTCGACAGAAAGTTTGCTGAATTACCAATGTAGTCACTAAATTGGAATTCCACGAATGTGTAGTCTGTAACCCATGTAGCTTGCCGAGAGTATTTTTCTTGCTGACTTTGCAATACATGTAGAAATCCATGCGAGTTTTGCCTTTGCTCATAAGGGCGCAACTTTATTAAAATAGTATATAGTTGTGATATAAAAATAAATGAAATTAATGTTAATATATTTTAGTAGAAAATTACTTCAATATATATTAGTGAAACATTACTTCAATACAATTTAGAGAAAATGTCAATCTTACTACTTTTACTAATAATTCTGCCCTAATATATATATATATATATATATATATATATATATATATATATATATATATATATATATATATATATATATATATATAAAGCAAAAACACTTCATTCTGCGACTCGCTTGCTTACCAAAGCGACATTGAAGACCCCATCATTGTGGTATAAACTTAACATTAAGGTTTGGCTGAAGTGTTTTCATTTGCTTACATTTCCCAAATTCCTGGATGGATTTCTCCATACATGGATCGAGTCATAACGAAGCTGAGACATGCACACTTGCCCTTTGACCTTTGGTCATGGTCGCAATTATATGAAATTTGCGCCGAGGCTTTAAGTAAACAGTTTGTTTGTTTCTTTGTTTAGTTGTTTATATTTTCAGAACAACAGAATGGGTGTTGTACATATTCGGGGTAAATAATTATAACTCAAGGTCCATTCTGCGACACGCAATCTCGCCCCTTTGGTGTTTGGGTCAGAGTCGTTAGAACATATGCATTATGTTTTATTGGGTAAAGATTGTTCAGTTGCTGACGTGTTCTAGACGCCTTGATGGATTTTGTTCATACAGTGGTTGAATCACTACTCACTACGAAGGTAGTACAACCGATACATGCTAGCTCCACATTTGGACATTGGGGTCAAGGTCACACGTTTTACGTCACTGTGTTGCTTGTGGTCTCAACAAGCAGGGCCGGGGCTTCCGCTAGGTGAACTAGGCAATCGCCTAGGGCGCTGGGCTAAGGGGCAAATCATGATGGGCGGGTGGGGGAGAGCGTGAGTGGGAAGGGGGGGGGGGCGCCATATATCTGATCTCGCCTATGGCACCAAAATGCTTTGTACCGGCCCTGTCAACAAGTGGCATTCTTGAGTTTAGTTTCTCAAGGATTACATTCATGCTAGCTATACCTTGCTTGGTGTTGAGATATGTCTTGGTGAGTGCAACACACATTAACAAAATATGTTCTTTTAAGAAAAGGTTGTGACAAATAACAGGTGCACTGTAATTATGCAGGACAAAAGTGCACAGGAGTGTGAAATGAGCGGCACATCTCCTTCTCATTTGTATAACGTTCACCCGTCCTTCTCGCCTTCTCAGAACAAGCATTTTTAAAACGGCTCCACGGCAGGCTTTTCTTTGCCGTAATTTACATGTGTTAGGCGATTTTATTACACTTTGCCAGGTGCTTTTTCCATACAATTTACCCTTTATTCAGTTGCAAAATGTCTCTTTCATTTCTCGTGAACGTAAGCGTGAAGTTTCGTTGGATTCGATGAAATTCATATGAAACATTGTATTTTTTAAATTTTTTAAATCAACTAATCATTTAGTAACTTTTATTAGCTATGACCAAGAGCATTATCGGCAGCAACAGCGACAAGAAAATACAACAACAACAATATTATTATTATTATTGTTATTGTTATTATTATTATTATTAGTAGTAGTAGTAGTAGTTTGTTTGTTTGTTTGATTAGGATTTTTAACGTAGCTTTAACAATTTTTCAGTCATATCGCTACGATGTCTGCAGTGAGGCAGTTTATAGTGATGTCTAGCACTGAGACATCATGCCGCAGACATGTAGCATGATGTCTCACCCAGTCACATTATCCTGACACCAGGCCGACCAGTCCTAACACTAACCTCTTAATGCTGAGCGTCAAGCGAGGCAGCTGTTAGTACCATTTTTGTAAGTCTTTGGTATGACTCGGCCGGGGATCGAACCGACGACCTCCCGCTTCCGGGGCGGACGCTCTAACCACTAGGCCACCGGAGCGGTTATTAGTAGTAGTAGTAGTAGTAGTAGTAGTAGTAGTTCAAAAGCAGATGGGTAGGCGTAAACAGTTCACCACTTACAGAAATGGAAGCAAATAGAACGTTACCTACAAGCGTTCTTTACAGTTAGATAGTTAAAATTATGCGCCGTTGGCGCTACATAGCCTTTCGCTTAAATGTATTTCATGACAAATGATATACCCTCTTGACCGTGTGATGTATGTTTAGTGCCTCTTTTGGAGGATAATTATCTTGCTCATTTGGAGAAATACTTTTAACACACACACACACACACACACACACACACACACACACACACACACAAACACAGCGTGCACGAAGATGAAGTGATTTTATTACTCGAATATAAAATGCTGCACAATTAATCAGTCCTACTTTATATATTTTATACTTAATTATGTACTCCTTTATCGCTCCGTTAACTTTACATTGTCAGAACTGTGCAGTATTCTACAGTACTAAACACCTTGATATTGTACGCATGTGCACGACACGTGTGTCTAAAATAGTACAGTGTATTAAGAATAACTTTGTAAACAAACCATGTACACTCATAATCATGTACACTCATAATCATATACACTCATAATCATGTACACTTAATACCATGTACACTCATAATCATGTACACTCATAACCATGTACACTCATAATCATGTATACTTAATACCATGTACACTCATAATCATGTACACTCATAACCATGTACACTCATAATCATGTACACTTAATACCATGTACACTCATAATCATGTACACTCATAATCATGTACACACATAACCATGTACACTCATGTAGTAGACTTTAGGTTTCAGTTGAGTAGATTTGTTTGTGGATGAACTAAAGCAGCTGTTTCATCTATTTGAAAGTAGAGACGATAAAGTGAACAAATCCGAATTACTTGAGTTATGCCATGGGTTCTAAAACTTGACTGCACATTTCAAAATTGTACCGTAATTTCGACTATGTTCCAAGTGCAATAACATTCACCTTACCGCACTCAAAATGAAATGAAGGTGATATTCCCATGCATTTTCTAATAATTAGAATTGAAAGAGATAATATATTTTCCACATTAAGATTTCAAGAATTCAATGACAGAACAGAAACACGCATAAGCTATGTCAAGGCACGTCCCTCTCTGCTCAAGTTACAGACATACATTTTGTGTGGAACTGACACAGCTAATAAATTCAAAACCAGCGGAATGAGTAAAATAGGAAGAAAAAACACACAACAACAAACAGCAAAATCCATTCATTCTAGAGCAACTGGAAAAGCTGGTGAAATGCTAAGTCATTCACAATATTACTCTAAAAATTTTAAGTAGACCACAATGCCAGTTTCTTTTAAAAGTGATGTTGAGCATGCGACTAAGTTCAATTTTTCCTGGGCTGAGTTATGTGCACATTATTGTTGTTGTTGTGTACTGATAATCAGTGCATGTGTGTTTATTTTGGAATACAGCATCAATTCAATTACTCTTTTTCTTGTGTTAAAGGTGTTAAAGGTATTATACCCTTAGAAGATAAATATCAGGTCTCGCCAAAACAAATTAAAGGTGTTTGTTTTGGAATTACATTAAGCGTTAATAGCCACATTTGATAATCAGACTTTGTAAATATGCCTATGCTAAATCAATATGTAATTATTTATATGTGTTGACATGAAAGGCGTGTTTATGACATAATTACCTCTTGTTACTGGAGACCTTTACAATTTTTATATTTATTGAACTCATAAAGGATCAAACGAGATGTCAGGGTCAAATCATTCACATCGCATTGCATTCTGGTCTGGAAATATGCTGATCAATTTTACTATAAATATTTTCTTTTCTTAAAAAAATTGTTGATTTTACAAATGAACATTTGCTCTGATCAGAAGGGGAACATTTAATTATTCATAAGTGTTTTGAAGAAAATATGGGTATTTTGCTATTATGTACACCTGTTCGTCTGTACGTTCTATGTGCGTTGTGTGGCAGTAATGTTATGCAACTCATCCCACATAATTTGAGCTAGAGACTTCAAACTTTGGGGTATATTTTAGGCGTTGAGAAGTGGATACCCATGGGTTTTTGAATTTGAATGTATCCCTTGATTGCTGATATTCTGGTATGGGGATGCGGGACGCATGTATGTATATGTAGGGGTGGGGGTCAGTGTTAACAGTGAAAACCATGTGCATGGTGCTGCTACTTCTCTTGATGATTTCCAGTTATCAAATTATTTCATGCCATCTGAGTATCAACGTAGTCTTTTATTGCACTTACTTCAAACGCCAAACTGTATGGAATAGTTTGATATTAATCAGAATCAGTGGGTTTCACATACCCCCCCCCCCCCCTCTCTCTCTCTCTGTCTCTCTGTCTCTCTCTCTCTCTCTCTCTCTCTCTCTGAAAATAGAAAAGATAAATCGGACATTGGTAATATTACATTTCGAGGAGTAGAATCTAATTCTTTGGATGAATGTGTCAATCTATGGAAACTATATTTTTCTGAATTAAGTGGTACAACAGACGAGGAACATAACGATTGTGTCAAAATGAAGAATATGTACGAAGAAAGCAAAATAGCGACTGATAACATAAAATGTAATAATATTACAGAAGAAGTGTTACAGCATATCAAGTCTCTAAAAAAAAAAAATCACCAGGCATTGATTGCATATCGAATGAACACTTAAAGTATGGTGGAAAATATTTAACCAGACATTCATCTGCCCTTTTTACTTACATGATCCAGTATGAGTATCTACCTAATGTATATAGATGTGGGATAATTATACCGATATACAAACAAAATGGTAAAGATAAAAAGGATCCGGTGAATTATCGTGGTATAACATTGACATCTTGTCTGGGAAAACTGTTTGAAAAAGTATTGATGACCAGAATTCAAAAGTATTTAGGCAAAATAAGCTTTCCACATCCTTATCAATTTGGATTTCGTAAGGAGGCTGGAGCTATCTCCACTGCATTTACTCTTCAAGAATGTTTGATGTACTTTCATAATCATAACTCTAATGTATATGCTGTTTTTCTGGATAACGAAAAGGCAATCGATAGACTGTGGCATTGTGGACTACTAAAAAACTAAAAATATTAGGAATTAATGCAAAAATATGGAGAATAATCGCCTATTCCTACACACAGTCAAGTGTCTGTGTAGCGTGTAGAGGATGTATATCGAACACATTTCAATTAAGGAGAGGCGTTGGACAAGGGCGTGTAATGTCGGCTTTCTATTTGTCGTGTACATAAATGACCTATTGAATGAATTAGTAATGACTAATTGCGGGATACAAGTAAATCAGATGAACATACCTGGCATGCTTTTGGCAGATGACACTACTCTACTAAGCTCTACGCTGAATGGATTACTAATTCTCGTTAATACAGCTTATCAATATGCACAGAAGTGGAAATTGAAATATAACTCTAACAAGAGTAATTGGATGATATTTAGTATCAAAAAAAGGAAGTGTACTCATCAAATGGAATTACACTGAGATCACAGAATATTCATAGAGCAAAAAAATAGTGAAATATGCAGGAGTTACCTTTTCACAATCAATGAAAAATAATGATCGTATAGTCTATTCCTACGATAAAGCTAAACGTGTAACAAACTCACTATGCTCAATTGGACTAAACGAAAATGGGATGAATCCTAAAGTTTCTGTGAAAGTCTGGGAAAGAGTTATATTGCCGTCTGCTTTGTATGGCTCTGAACTCTGGTTTAATATTTCATATCAGGGCATTTAATCAATGGAGAAAATACAACGATATTTTGCCCGGAGAGTACAGTTTCCCTCAAAGATCGCCTATTGGATCTACGACATCATGCTTGGGGATGATATCAGTGGAAGCTCGCATAGATAAGCAAACACTCCTATTCCTTGGTCGCATGTGTAGAACATAAGCAAACTTAACTGCTAACAAGGTTTTCCTCTGGGCTGTTGGAAATTTGATTCTTGACTCCCAACATAGCTACAACTCTTTTATATATGATGTAAATACTGTACTCAAAAAGTATGATTTAGAAGACTATCTCAACGACTTTATTTTCACTGGAAAATTTCCAAACAAAATAACATGGAAAAACTTAATTGGGACAAGAATACAGATATTTGAGGAGAGAAAACATGAAACGAGTATCAGAAATCCATCAGATGGATTCGGTAGATTTTTAAAAAAATTAATCCAGGACTAAAAATGCATCATCTATGGAAAATAGTTTACACTGACTCAAGCAGAAAAATGGAATATGGGACATTAATTCGTATTGGAGGAATGCAAGCAAGACCTGGACTGTGTCCCCTATGTGGCAAAATGAGTCATGACCGTATTTTGCACATTTCGATGAATTGTTCCTTAACCTCAGACGACAGAAACCACTTGATGGAAAGTCTATTTTCGTATATGCCTCCAGTGATTTACCATGATTTCTGTGATCAGATCAATGATGTTGTACTGATTATACTACTTGGTGGTTTAAATGATATATGAGAACGTTTAGAATTTGAGGCATGGATAAATATGATCAGACTATCTACCATGTATTTCATTAAGATAAAGGATATTATATATTCGATTAAATAGAGAACTCACTCGGAATATAAGGAAAGAAATAATTGTACTGGATTGCAAAGCAATTAGGAATCTAACATTTTCAAATGTTTTATTGTATATATATATATATATATATATATATATATATATATATATATATATATATATATATATATATATATATATATATATATATAAAGTTTAGTAATGATTTTAATTTATTTATTCGTTTGCTATTGGAAATAATTCAATAAGTAACGAATCCACTATTTTTTGTGATTCTATGTATATAAATGCATTTCTTTTCTGTCTTAAAATCTTCAGAAAATGGAGGAATAAAAGATCATCATCATCATCATCATCATCTCTCTCTCTCTCTCTCTCTCTCTCTCTCTCTCTCTCTCTCTCTCTCTTCCAAACCCTTTCGTATTGAAATTCAACTTTATTTCGATACATAACTTTCGTAACTATCAAGAGGATGCGAGAATATTGCAATATAAGAGAATACTATACAAGATGGTGAGATAATTGCTGTATTAAGAGGATGAGATAATTGCTGTATAAGGATGAGACAATTGCTGTATAAGACGATGCGATAATTGCTATACAAGATGATGAAAAAATTATATTTAGTATACTGTTGTCATCGTCGGAAATTGCAAATTAAGGAGAAAATGTGTATTAATAAAAGAAAGAGAATTCTTCCTGATTATCTTTTAATTCGCTGATACATCTTACCAATAAATTACAAGAATCAATGTACACATATTTAGCATAATATTTATGTACTACTTATAGTCATCAATAGCATAAACTGGTTAAATGTGTAGATAATGTAGATAAGAGGCAATAAATTCTTACGTGTCCTTAAGAAGCAACCATGTAATTTGAGTCAGGGTATATAATACCTGTGGGCATATCTCTCTCACTCTGCACACCTAGCTGTAGTCACTTGCGATTAATTCAGTGTGTGGGTGATAAGACAGAAAACAAGGAGTTTTACGAGATGATTCATGTTACATCGTGGACACCAGGACGGGTTCTAATTATCAATTTTATTGCTTTTTTTTAAAACCTGTGGACTGTGGACATACACGTCCATTTGAAGCTACTTGATGTGTACTCTAATTTGTCTTTCTTCTGCTTGTGGGCGACTTGATGATTGAAAATTGTTCTGCTGAGCGTATTGTACAGTTATGCTTCTGAGTACTCGAACAGCCGTTATGTAAAGGTACAACAACTTCCAGTGAATACCGGTTTTTTAAATTTTTTATATCTATCATTGGTTAACAGTTGTGGCCGAGCCGCTGTGCATTCTTCTCTATACTAGAAATTTGGGAAGCTAGTGCTAAAAATGATACATTTTGATTGTCAACCCGTTCGTCATCATACACATGTTAGGTCTTCGCCGCATCGTCGCTTTGCCTCACGAGCTCGGTGTTACTTATCTTTTATTTGGGGGTAGGCGTGGAATGGTGCATTCGATGAGCCCTCACTGATTCATTTTAGGCAGTTGTTTCACATTATTGTTGAAATATATGAACGCAGCCAGATTTGCATATTGCATGGACCATCGACGTGTTAGGTTTAATCCACAGGTGCCTGTTTCCAGAGGCAGCTTTAGGAGTACGCAGGGCCTATGGACGACATGATCGATCGGGCCAGGGTATCGGTATCTCGTTTGGTATGCTACTTCAAACACTGATTATGTATTATAAAGACGTCATTTGGCCTGAAGCGCCCCCCCCCCCCCTCACTTGCGACCCCAAAACTGTTCTTCTCTCTTTCCAAACGTTAATTATACTTGCTGTCGAATTATCGATACGTACGTTTTGTAACTGTTTAGGTGTTGCCTAGCTTATATGGTTATTCGAAACTACTCCAGCGCCTTTCCTCTAATTTGTACCTGGACACATTCTGATTTCGTTGACTAGGTGACGTCATCATCAGCAGCTTACTCCAGCCGTTTGAACCCGTGTAAACAAATGGCGTCTGAATTATAAAATATTGTCGTGAACTGTCTTGAATTCCAAACTATTTCCAGCTCCCTTTCCCGTTGGAATAGTCCTGTGTCAACATCCCTTTCTCATTGGAATAGTCTTTTGTCAACAGCCCTTTCTCTTTGGAATAGTCTTGTGTCAATAGTCTCCATGATGAATTGTAGGGCACACATGTTTTCAGATATCAGATCTTTAGGTTGTCATGTGTATTGACTGATCCACATCTATATTATTATCCACAACAGGTTAAATACTAATGAACTTAATTAAGCAGCCTGAATCCATTATTCCCCTTCACGTATTGAGCTAATAACTGTGAAATGACTCTAATTCACATGGTGTAAAAGTCTTCATGGAAGTTGAAGGATCAGGTTATTCGCTATTCAATTTGCTGTGCTTATCTCAGTTGAGAATTTGATTTGATCTAGTTTCAGTCCGATTTTTTTCTTCTTTCATTAGTTTCGCCAAATGCTGTGCTTGCACACTCGGCGTAGAAACGCATTTTATATACTGTTAAATGATCTACGTACAGTGCAATATTGTGAAGTGTAACTGGAATGGACACGAGTACATCACGGTGGTTATCAAGCATATTTTTCTTAAAGAGAATTTTGTTTCCTTTTCTACAGTTTTAGTAATCTGAAATTAATGTTAAAGATCAAGAATTACGGAATAATGGATCGGCTGTTATGTTCTCACTTTTTTCCGACTGAGAGGCAACCATTTTATGTGTTTGAGATACAACTTAAATTAAAAATGTCAGCTACGTCTCGCTTGTTGTGACATTTTAACAGATATTACATTGAGTGGGCACTTGATCAACAGGAAAGCCTAAATCGCGTTGTGTGTTTTTTTTACGGTATTGCTACTGGATTCAAAACAAATAACTGTTTCTAAAATGCAACGCATGTCTTAGTGAACAGAGATAATGCGATGCTGTTTTAGTGAACAGAGATAATGCGACGCTGTTTTAGTCAGTAGAATTCTTAAAGCTTTGGTACAGGACTACTCTGCACTATTTACGAACAATGGAATAATTCTTGAAAGTGTCATGTGTTCAGTAAGGGAGGTTGATCTGTGTGAGATTTACAAGGAATTCTACTGCTTCTTTCGGTCTGTGGTATATATTTAGTTGAACATACACACTCACGTTTCTCGTAGAATACGTGCTGTCTATCCAGTTAAGGGATTCTCTTTATTAACTGGATGACGTCAGATGGATAAATAAAATGTGATATCCTTGGTTATACGTCCTCATGGAATGGCATACAGTCTACGGGTTCAGATGAAATTCTTCTTTGTATCATCATGTCTTATGATTATAATTTGATTGGATAGGGTTTTGACTAGGGAATATGTATGATATTCTTTAAAATTTGATTGGGCAATGTCTTGTCTAGGGATATGTGATATGTTTCATAATTTGATTGGATATGGGGCATTGTCTAGGAATATGTGATATGTTTTATAATTTGATTGGATATAGGGCGTTGTCTATAATTTGATTGGATATAGGGCGTTGTCTAGGAATATGTGATATGTTTTATAATTTGATTGGATATAGGGCATTGTCTAGGAATATGTGATATGTTTTATAATTTGATTGGATATAGGGCGTTGTCTAGGAATATGTGATAAGTTTTATAATTTGATTGGATATAGGGCGTTGTCTAGGAATATGTGATATGTTTTATAATTTGATTGGATATAGGGCGTTGTCTAGGAATATGTGATAAGTTTTATAATTTGATTGGATATAGGGCGTTGTCTAGGAATATGTGATATGTTTTATAATTTGATTGGATATAGGGCGTTGTCTAGGAATATGTGATAAGTTTTAAAATTTGATTGGATATAGGGTGTTGTCTAGGAATGTGTGATATGTTTTATAATTTGATTGGATATAGGGCATTGTCTAGGAATATGTGATATGTTTTTGAATTTGATTGGATATAGGGCGTTGTCTAGGAATATGTGATAAGTTTTATAATTTGATTGGATATAGGGCGTTGTCTAGGAATATGTGATAAGTTTTATAATTTGATTGGATATAGGGCGTTGTCTAGGAATATGTGATATGTTTTATAATTTGATTGGATATCGGGCGTTGTCTAGGAATATGTGATATGTTTTTTAATTTGATTGGATATCGGGCGTTGTCTAGGAATATGTGATATGTTTTATAATTTGATTGGATATAGGGCGTTGTCTAGGAATATGTGATAAGTTTTATAATTTGATTGGATATAGGGCGTTGTCTAGGAATATGTGATATGTTTTTGAATTTGATCGGATATAGGGCGTTGTCTAGGAATATGTGATATGTTTTATAATTTGATTGGATATAGGGCGTTGTCTAGGAATATGTGATATGTTTTTGAATTTGATCGGATATAGGGCGTTGTCTAGGAATATGTGATATGTTTTGTAATTTGATTGGATATAGGACGTTTTCTAGGAATATGTGATATGTTTTTGAATTTGATCGGATATAGGGCGTTGTCTAGGAATATGTGATATGTTTTGTAATTTGATTGGATATAGGGCGTTGTCTAGGAATATGTGATATGTTTTATAATTTGATTGGATATAGGGCGTTGTCTAGGAATATGTGATATGTTTTTGAATTTGATCGGACAGGGTTTTGTCTAAGGATATGTGGTATTGTTTCTAATTTGATTGGATATAAGGATTTGTCTAATGATATGTGTGATAACATTTATAATTTGATTGGATATGGATTTGCCGTGGGATATGTTTGATATGCTTTATACGGATTTATTCTGTATGTTCACGTGACATCATAATCATACACATCGAGGACGAGGCTCAATTAGATATGATATTTATCTCTGAAAACTTTTATTAACGCCTTTAGTGTTTCTGACGTCACTTTCATTTTCCTATTCAGAAAACTCACTAATGTGTATTTAGCTTATCTCCAAGAATAATTAATTCAGAATGGAAGAATATAACATGTCATTGATATAAGACATATTACGCTGAAATTACCATTTTTTAATATCAGATATATTTCATTGCTTGTAGCATAGGTATGTTATTTACGGTCAAGATTTACATTTTTTAATTATTCAAATCCACTGCTTTTGGGGAGTTATTCGGCTTGTTGTTTTCGCTTGTAAAATAATAGCAACGTAGTCTGCCTAGATAATTCTTTATAATGTTTCACCATGTGTTCGATAATATTTTAATATGTTTTGACGTTCTCTATTGTTGCGATAGATGATTTATTGTATTACTTAAGATCTAAGTTCTTAGGGATACGCGTAACCTATTTGTGGGCTGTAACGTGTAAATCTAATGCTGGATACTTACTGTAGCAACAGTCTGTGACATTGTTCAAATAGTAAAGAATCTAATAGCTGAATCTTGTTCTGAAGAAATTGTTGAATGATACCGTAATCGATCCCATTGTCAATGATGGCGCTTTAAACATTTTCGGTCAGCTACAAGTAAGAAATTCCAGCTAAGGTGTATTGACTTCCATTATCCTGTTTTTGTCAGAATTTTACCCTTTCCAAAAAGTCTGTGAAAATTGTTGTTTGCTTTAAGATAGTCATTAAATTTTCCATCCATTTGCACATCATTTTGATTGAGCCATCAGATTTCCTATTGCCAATTCCATGTTTATTTTTTTATATCTATCAGATATTTTTGTACCAAATTATCCAAATGCTTTTGGGGTATTTTCCCATATCTGAATGTTCTACGTTTGCTCAAAAAAAAAAAAAAGAGCCAGGGTCCGCTAACAAGTAACGACATTCATCAACAGAGTATATCGATCTTCGACAATCTTTTGATATAGCAGGAAGGTTAACATTTTGTTTATTGAGACATAAATTTAGAAACTACTTTAAAGTCAATATTTTTTCTTCAAGTTTTCAATTCGATACTTTGGTTCAGCTTTTGCTTTTGATCCTTGTACCTTAAAAATTGGCAAGTGGATTATAAAATATTTTTTGTAGCCCTCAAATGTATGTTCTCTTTTTCTGCACAGACAAAGACATGGTTCCTTGAACGAAAGGAAATAAATGGAAACGCAGCTGTGTTAAAGGAAACCATAATGCAATTTATTTTGTGCATTGTACAATGTAGACCATTCTCTTTTAAGGAAATAACTGGATTTGCTGGAGATAAACTCGTCTATAAAAATATACAGACGTGCGAACGCCTGTATCAGTAAAAGACAAAACCGGAACTAGATGACGGATGACGTCAGAACGCCTATATCGATAACAGATAAAACCGGAACTAGACGACAGAAGACGCATTGAGTTGAAGTTATTGGAATTCTTTTACGTTATTTTCCTGACATTAAGCACTGGTTTAACTTCCCTAGGCAGGATTGTAATTACATTAAGCAATCTGCCCAACCTTATAAGTTACGGATGAATAAACCAAGCCAACGCACTTCCTAACTCATTTATATTGATTTTCCATTGAAAATTGTGTGCAAAGCGTTCGTGCAGAACGCTATCCCTGCAGTTTGGTTCATAAAATATTCAAAAAATGTCAGTAAAAAACCAAAAGGAAATACTAGGAGAGCTGGAGAGCCAGTTCGATGCCAACCTTTTCGTTTCCAATGGTAACTTAACTTCGGTTTGCGATAGAGGGAGTGAACAGTTATACCTTGCAAGACAAGACTCTGGTGTTCAGAGTAGAAATATGAAATTAATTCAAGAAATTTTGAAGAATTTCGACATGGAGAAAAGTAAAAGACATTATGAGACATTAAATGTTGTGGAGTATACTCTGGATCCTAACAACTTTAGTTATGACAGGTAAGCCAGCATTACAAAACACTTCTAAAATAGTTTTTGTTTATTATTTGCACGAATTTGTTTCAAATGCAGATTGTATCAATAATATCAAAGTTACCTGATAGTATTAATATTATAAAGCATTCTCCTGTAGAACCGAAGGATATATATATATATATATATATATATATATATATATATATATATATATATATATATATATATATATATAACATTTCATGAATAAATAGAGATAAACAGTTTTACTAATATTTTCATTATGTATAATGTACATTTTTAAAAAAAATATTTAAAAAATTCCAAAGGATTAATGAATTTCGTATAGTGTTTTACAATTTAGTCGTTTTGGATATATTGTATTAAGACGGTGAATCCAATAGGTTTCCTTTAGCAGTCGTTCCATTTCAGAATCAGCTATGACAATAGGCTGAAAAGAGAAATCTTGCGCAGTATGGGAACTCTTGTTAAAATGTGTGGCAACATGTGATGAAAATGATTGATCGATATAATTTGTTATGTCTGATCTATCTTGGTTCATACGTATAGATATTTTTTGACTGGTTTGTCCAATATACTCGATGACACACACACACACACACACACACACACACACACCCATATATATATATATATATATATATATATATATATATATATATATATATATATATATATATATATATATATATATATATATATATATATATATATATATATATATATATATATATATATATATATAATCTTGTTTACTCCGTGTTTGTTAATTGGGGGATCTAGTTGCCTCTATTCCGGTGGTAATTGCATCATCACTGTCTGTCCAGGTTGAGAGAGAGAGAGAGAGAGAGAGAGAGAGAGAGAGAGAGAGAGAGAGAGAGAGAGAGAGAGAGAGAGAGAGAGAGATGTCATATTCTTAAGACTTGTCGGTAAAAAGTTGTCAATTAGCTTTTGATACATTTGAGTGCGTTATAAAACCTTTCTCGTCGAGTGTTTGGGTGGTTGGGCGGGGCTGGCATTCAGTAGCAGGGCAGGTAGGAGGGCTGAGAGAATGGGAGAAGAAAACTGGAGATAACAATTAACTTTATCTTATACACTTTTGTCTTAGCTGACATTTAATGTTTTTGTTGAATGTTGAAATGGAACTGAAAACCCATTAACGGTTGCTTATTGCATGATTAATCAGTAGAATTATATACGTTGGGACTGCTATATTATTGGACCTTTTAAAACTTAAATTCTGGTTTTGTTTTGGTTTGTTCTAGTTTGCTTTTAAAAGCTAAGAATGGTAATGATATTATTCATTCAAGACTATTACCCTCGATAAAGCTGTGCTGATATCATGAGCATGTATGTGTTTCTAATAGATAATGGAATTTAGTATTTTAATATTAAACATGTTAAAATAAACACTAATTATTGCTATCTTCATATAATGTGCATTGTTATACTCTCCTTAAGAGAGCCTCAAGGGAGAATAGTCCTTGACTAATGAGTCACCCTCTATAAATAAAGCATTATTATTATTATTATTATTATTATTATTATTATTATTATTATTATTGGTGCATTTTGCATAACAGAGTAAAACTCAACGGTGAACAGCAATGTAGTTAATCTAAGTAACGTGTCAGGTTACAGTTATTAAAACAAAACAACACACCGATGCTAATACCAATGGTACGGGGTCAAGATTTCAATGAGGTCACGTACCTTGTCAAGTATTGCTCTTCGGATTAAACTCCGAGATTATGATACATGAAGAATCGTATCCTCGCACATTTTGTTTCTCTATTGTAATATCTAGTCGGATATAGAATTTGATTGCTTAATAGCGGAAATGGAAAGAAATTATTTCACTAGAAATCCAGGCCGAAGTTGAACGCGGGTAAAATTGCGATTGAGATTAATGATATCGCTGTAAATATCAAATGTGTGGCACGACGAGAGAGAGAGAGAGAGAGAGAGAGAGAGAGAGAGAGAGAGAGAGAGAGAGAGATATGCCACCTTTGTTCGCTACCAGAGATACTGATGTTAAAAGGTTAAATCAAGGTCTACTTTAAGGTAAAAATGGGACCCGGTTTGACTGGCTGACATTTTGCACAGTCGAGACTTGAATCACTTTGTGTTTTTTTTTTCAATATTGATTGATTTATGGAAAGAAAATGCAGAAGTTCACATCGTGCACTCATCACCACCACTTAGCCAGGGTGTTTCATTTTTTGTCAGCTGGAGTAAATCTGACTGATAAATTCTTGACGGTGGGCGATAGATATTGATTCTTGACAGCTTAGATCCAGACAAGTGTCATTGTGATGATTATTTAAATAGATTTTTACATAACGTCACGATCGGGGGGTTCCGTTAATGGAGATGCATGTGCTTTGTATCGGTGAGAACACTCAATGGTTGCTCTAATCTACTGTCTAGTTTAACATTAGACACTTTTAAATCAATTCTATAACTTTCAATGATGGTAGGGAACACTGATTTAAATATTACTATGCACTGCTTGAAAAAATGGTTTATCATCTGAAAATTATGTGCCATGTTATGCTTATTAACTTAATAAAACTTTTATCCCTGATAAAAATTAAGAAAATTCCTTTCTTTTCAATTTGTTTTCCTTTTCCGCGATCTTGCTTTTTTGAATCACGCTAGAGCGAGTGGTGACAACATTACGTTTATTGCACGGTGACGCGGTAACTGTTTCGGAAACAGACGCTAAAAGTTTATTTTAGCATACAAATGCACATAGTCAGCAAGGACTTCAGCCATCATTATTATATGGAATATTGTTCCCATCATTATCAGGATATTAAGGAAGTCGACGATTGTGTTGATGATAATAACGATAATTAAACATATTGTAATAAAATTGGGGTATGCGCCATTTGTATATACTGCACCATTTTAAGGATTTATTTAGATTTTTGTGATTTCTGGTTTGAGTATGTGAAATCGGTGTTGGGGAAATATTTCCGCGGCACGAATAATGAACCAATTGCTAGATGCAAACCTCACAGAGTGCAGTGTTGATGGGATTGCATGATAGCATGGTTGAGTTTCATAGTGAGTTTAATTCAGAGCCGCATAAGTTGGCCTCTAGCTAAGCAGTTCCTAGTAAAATCTAATTGTGTGGATTGATTGCGCGACTCCATATACAGTACTTATGCTAGGGACTGGTAAATCGTACTATGAAATTATTCAGAAAGAACAGTCCCGTATTCTGGAGACGCCTTTTTATTGTTGCTAAGAGTGTAAATATTTTGGTGAGTTATAGGCAACACGAAGCTTAAAATCACGAATTGACTGACCTTGGGTAATGTAGAAAAAACTAGTTCCCTCATTTGATGTTTGAATTACATATTTTTACTACTGGCGTTACCCTACCGAAATGTAATAAGTAGAAACCTGTAGTTGTGAGATTGGCAAGCAACTGTGAAGTTGTGATGCAAATATGTAATTGTGAGGTTGGCAAGCAACTGTGAAGTTGTGATGCAAATATGTAATTGTGAGGTTGGCAAGCAACTGTGAAGTTGTGATGCAAATATGTAGTTGTGATATCATTGACAAAACTGGACCATACTGGAATTTAAAATAGTGAATGTTATATTCGTATGACCACACGACAATAAATGGATACATTGACAAAATGCAACTAAATCAGATTAAGCTCGGTTCATTCAGACTTGAGTCTTTCACATAATTTTAAAACAATTGCTATAGATCATCCAGTTAGACAATTACCTAAACATACAATAATTATTGTTTCCTTGACTACATTATCAATAATCGAATAAAATTTACATAGTACTGAATTACATTTTTTTCATAGAGGTGATGTCAAAATTGAAATTTTAGCATCAAGGAAGAATTCATGGTGTTTGTATATGGCACGTTTGGTCGAGATAAATGTGTAGACAAAGTTTGGACAGGATAAAGTGTGGAAAAAGTCAGTCATGTTGAGGGATAAGATTAAGAGAATTCAAATTTTGATTAAATTTTCTTCAAAATTAAAAAGGTACATTGCAATGTTTCAGAAAATAATCAGTTTTATGGATCCTTTTTAATGACATTTCATCTACATCTACATCTACATCATCATCATCATCATCATCATCATCATCATCAGTCTCTTAACCCAGTGAGGTCGTCGAGGCACTGTGCTGCTGAATATCTGATCAGTTCCCTCCACTTGACTCAATCATATGCCGATGCCTGTTCTCCGCAAAACTCTTCCTGGTCCGTTCTGTGATGTTGTCACTCCACATTTTTCTCTGTCTATCTCCCCTTTTGCCACACTGGACATTGCCCTGCAGTACTGTTGTGGATGGACTGTTGGCTCTAGTGACATGGCAACACCATTTCAGCTTTCTCATTTTGACAGTGGTGAGGCGGTATTCATTATGGCCTACTTTAGGCCTCGTGGTGTTACGCACTTCTTCATTTGTGATGTGGTCCATGTAAGCGATGCCAAGGACAGTTGTAGTATCTCATTTCAAGTGTCTGGATTATTCGTTGTAATTCTGCTGTGATATTTACATCGAAATAGTACGAAGAGAAAATAAATTGTTTATTTGATATGGCTAAATTTCCAGATTTATATAAAGCTAAATTCATAATACCATTGCAAGCTTTAGTAAATTGTAGAAAATTATGAATGACAATCCAGCAAAAGTAGATTCTTTATTGAAAACAAGGCTCTGTTTAAAACGGAAACTCTATCCATGAAGTAGTCATTTGAATGACCGAATGTGCCATCAATCTTAAAAAGATATTACGTTTGAAAGTCTTCATGTTGACTTAATAACATTGGAGACAATTTGATAACCATAAAGTATTCTCTGGATGTTTTAATTTCCTTTTAAAATGACCTTGAGAGGACATATTCACGACATGTTTGATTCCTGCAAGTCAATTTGCATTCAGAGATATTATCAATTATTAGAGCAAATTTAGCTAGACAAAAGAAAGTAAAATAGCCTTAATGACACTATATTTCCTGAACATTCTTTTTACACAGTACACAATAAAGCGAGGAAAACGTTTCGTTACAGAAAGGTGTGTATTTGGTTACCTGGATAATCAGTGTCAAGCAGACATCGTCGATACGCAAAGGTATAAAAAAATACAGCAAGTGATTAAAGTATATTTTGTCACTTATTTCACATACGCTTAGGTAAGAAAGTGAAAACTAAGAAAGGAGGATGCCATACAAATTCCTATTTTTTAAAACTTTTTTACGAGCGATAATTTGTAAATTTAGTGTATGAGGAGAGGTTTAACGGAAACTCAAGACTAGACTGAAAGTTTTGTAGAAAATAAAAGGTGATAATGGTTTGACGTTTTAAAACAGTTAATTGAATTGTACAATACCAGTCGTCATTGATCAATAGACATGACACCGGTTGAAGCAAACATGAGAGAAAAGGGATCAAAATGTTCTGTAGATAACAACAAATCCATTTGTAAAATGCATGACAACAAATCCATTTGTAAAATGCATATAACTTTGAGAATGAAAGATTTAAAATTAAGAGATATGGCATATAGGGTATGTTTTACGAACACCGGTTACATATATATGACGACTAAAAGTATGTACGAAACAAAACTTATGACAGGTTTAAGGAAATGACTCCACGTTGGAGGAAGAGTGCATACATAGCAATATTAGAGAGCATAGCAACTTTAAGTTGTGGCAAAACAATGCATATAATATGAACGATTGACACCATCTGCATTATGTTAATCTGTGCTGATCACAAACATCAACAATAAACAACACAATAGTGTAAATAAAAAATGCAACAAAGTAACCATGTTGTAAACAGATGACAGTAGAATATACCAAAGTTGATTCCAAGAAGACAAATCTACTTAATAAAATGTGAATACTACATCGGGTCTTTGTGATCTGGAACAAGACAAAAGGTAACAAAACTGCAATTACTTTTGAGTAGAACTGTTCAGCCTCTTCTTCCATGCTCACCTGACATTAAAAACAATCTATCTTTTCAAGCGGCATCTCAACTAAGGTGATGACATTTTCAGCGTCAATCACATGCGTATCATCTAGAAAAGACGAATGTTTTAATAACTTGACTGAAATGCAAAGAAGGGAGCATTTACCCACGCTACAAATTAGACCAGCATTAGTGTCCCATGGTGTGTTAAAGTCCAGAATATAATGAATTTTACTTAACAATAATGAAACGTATGTAACTTTTTAAACACAACACATGGCAGGAGAGCTTACTTACAAGAGCTATGGCCAACGGTCACAAATTTACAGCAATCAGCCCAATGTTTTACTTGTTTCTAGTGGATGTTACGAAAACGAAAACAAATACAAACATTACCCCCCCCCCCCCAAAAAAAAAAAAAAAAAAAAAAAAAAAAAACAACAACATCTAATGTGATTTAGGTATAGACGTTTGATTACATAACAAAAACATTGCGTGACTTGGTACTTGAACAACCTGAGTAATAGTATTGTATCTATGCGCATCTACTCACACAGGTATATCATAATCATTGACACTTCTAATGACTAATTAAAAATAACCGAAAGCTGAATGATTTCTACCATACATTTAATGAAGAGATAAAATAGGGTATACTTACTTAATTTGTGACTGGTGTTAGTGTTTTTATTAGTGACAAGTTTTGTGAAAAAATAATGAAAATAAAATGATTGTTATATAAGCAACACAATTGCTGGTGCTTTCACAACATTTATTGTAGTTTTTATTCAAAATAAATGACAGCGTACGGTAAATGCATAACTCGCGACAGGGTTAAAGAATAATGAGAGGCTAAATATCTTCTTTCAACACAGCGGTGCATTAAATACAACTTGGCACAACAAACGTTACTTTGCTCTCAAAATGCTGCACCAAAGTTGCATAACTATAGAATACGTTCAAGCCAGTTAATAGCGTTTACGTTGTCAATGATATAATCCGTTTAAAATTTTCATGGATGTTTGATATTAATAATACATGAAAAACGGTAATATTAAATAGATGAATACACACACACAAATGCAAACCCTGCTGTACCAAAACTGCATTGTACAATGAAGAAAAAAACCCAATATAAAAGATGTCATTATCATTACTACATAATCCGAAATTTTACATTCAGTTGAATTCAAAACACAACAAGACCCGATTTTGTTTTTTTTGGGGATCAACAACTATGATAGATACAATTTTTACAAATTTCAGATTTTGTTTGATAAACATTTATTGATTCCTTTATAGATGTTCGTTTCGTCTTTGCGCATTGTGAATGGAAAAAGTATTAATCTAAGTCACAATATTCCTTTTTCAAACTTGTGTTGAAAACAACTAGGAGGTTTTTCATTCGCTTGTGAAATCGCATTATGATTTCTCTCGCATAGCGATTACTGTTATAATGCTTGACGTCATTGTTCGTGCCATTGTAAAAAGTGTCTGTTTCATCGAAAATGAATTATAATTCTATACCAGTCATAAGTTGACTCATTTTGTCACAGTATTTCTTTTTCTTGGTTGAAAATAAATTTAGAATTGACCCATTTTCTTAAATCTAACACAGTATACCCACCCTTAATTAATTTTATACTTTAATTATATTCTTTTCAAACCGATAAACTCTAAGCCATTGTCAATACTTATGCTAAAACATATCGTATGATTTTGATTTATCTTTCTGCATTTGCAAAGTATCTTTTTTTGTATGCTTGTTTATATTGTATTCTGTTTTTGATAAAGTTGTTCGCCGGTTTGAAAAAAGTCTTTTTATCTTCTTTTCGAAATCGTTGTATTTTGTCCATAACATTACCATGATTGTTGATCAAACATATTTGTAAACCGCTTCAGAGTTTATGTTTATTTTCATCAGATATTTATTAAATTCTTCAAAACGCTAGATCTGTCTACAATCACGATTTTCATTTTAACTTCTATTTCGCCTCCACAGTTCAATTAACTGTAACAACATTGGTAATTTAAATGTGTTTTTCGTCATGAATTTTGTCATGTGACGTGGAATTATTTAAATCAACGTTTAAATGAACAAATGACGAGACATTTATGTATTATGTGTACATTGTTGCATAATTATTGGTACCTGATTAGGGATCCTGATCTCGAAGTGTGTCTTTAATTGATATCCTAATTTAACATAGAAATTGAACCCTTATCGAAACACCTTGGGTATTTTGATTGACCATCATGTTTTAACACCATAGTGTTGCTGTGCCAAAGTAATATATATGTCTTCTTCAAATATTTGTGTCACTGGTACTATAATAGTTTTAATATTACAACAAATAACGTACATGGGTGTTGATATCCTTTTAGTTTCACAAACCAGAATTCTGATGAGTAATATCTAACTTGTTCTGGTATATATATATATATATATATATATATATATATATATATATATATATATATATATATATATATATATATATATATATATATATATATATATATATATATATATATATATATATTATATTACAACGTTCTGTGATTGCAATACGGGGACGGCATCTTCCTGTGCATGGTATGTAATTGTTCCAATCAACGAAATGTGATAGACACACATTTGGACGTACTTCAATAGAAATGATTTAAGCTAATATGTAAATATGTAGAATTCCATTTCCATCTGATCTTTTGACAAGGTCACATTAGGAAACATCATTACCAAGTGAAATTTTCAATAAAAAGAACGGTAAATCTAATAGTCTTCGCTGAAACTCATGCGTTTTCTTTGTTAGGTAGCTAGACGCTATTGAAGATGGTATTTAAATTGCTATTTCACGTTTTCTTATAACAAAATGACTAATTTGGTCTTGTTTAATAAGTAGGTATTTATTGCAAACATTAATTTCTAAAATTTTACAAAAATGGTCTTTAACTGGAAATATTTTGAGATATATAAAACAATTTTTTGTATATGTGCCTTTTTCATTTTACCTTTTTCTTTTGGTCATTATTTGCAGCAAGACGCCCGCCTTATTGTCTCTAGATTCTGTCATTGGTTTGACTTATTATAACCAGTCATAATCGCCCCTAATGAGAGGATTTTTGCCCCCAACAAATATTAAACTATGATTCTTGATCGGGTTTTGTTCTCCGTGAGGTTTTGATCGTGTTACGACCTTATTCGGATTTTGTTGCCTTTCTGTCACGCAGGTTTTATGGGCAGGACCCCTCCCATCTAGATTAGCTACTCCATTCAATCTTTCTAACATCCGAGAGAGCTTCTTGCAAGAGATAATTTGTATTAATGTTTTTTTTTCCCATTCCAAGTGGGTATTTTACATGATCCCAATAAATAGCACCTCATATATTGAGTCAGTCTGACCAAATATAACCCTTCATGCGTGTAGTAAGAACCTTGGTATTAATGCCTCATCTTTTTTAAGTGCATTTCAAACAGTTTTAGTCGTTCAGCATATATTTATCTTAATCGCGGAGCGTCTTTTAATATCGATCTGCTTTATATTATATATAATCCCCGATAAATAACGACGTGGTTCCCATGGAAACAATGTCGCCTGTACCAAAACCGAGCCGCAGACCTTGCTACCTGTTACCTACCGCACCGGTGGCCTAAGTGGTTAGAGCGTCCGTGTCGGATGTGGGAGGTCGCGAGTTCGCACCCCAAATGAATGATGCCAAAGAGTTATAAAAATGGTATGAGTAGCTACCTCACTTGGCGCTCAGCATTAAGAGGTTAGTGTTAGGACTGGCCGTCCTGGTGTCAGGACAATGTGACTGGACGGGATATCATGCTACATTTCTGTGGCATGATACCCCTGTGCTAGACATACCTATAAACTGTAACACTGCAGACATCGTAGCGATGTGACTGAGAACTTGTTAAAGCTACGTTAAAAATCAAAGTCAATACACAGATTGTATATGTTATCCAGCACGATACACATAGACTAATCGGTCTCAGGTACTGGTTCTGTAAAGCTAATGTATATACGCTTTACCTGTATACTGCCTTTTTGTGTTGGCTGAAATGGAATCTGTGCAAGCAACTGCTCCGGTAATTGTACCTTTTGTACACATCCTCTGCATGATCATTATTCATGATTTGCCATCTGCATGTACAGATTCCTGATAGTATGACAATAGGACTCAACAGTAAATATTTTTTTTTTTTGTTAGACCATATACCACTAGTATGAGTGAATACTGACATACTCATACTTTTTGTAAGATAATATTCGCCTTGTCGTGCAAGCGGGTATCGAATTTTGCTAATGTACTTTATCTAGCATGCATTTTTGATGCATTTATGTATTTACGCACGGGCCTATGATCCAGGTCTGTCAGCATATTAAATACTATTATTACTACATAAGGTTCATTCTTCTTCTTTTTCTTCTTCTTCTTCTTCTTCTTCTTCTTCTTCTTCTTCTTCTTCTTCTTCTTCTTCTTCTTATTATTATTATTATTATTATTATTATTATTATTATTTCACCTTTCAGTTCCTTGTCGACGGTCAGAGTCCGGCAGAGACTTCAAGGTCTGATGGGATCTGATGTAATCCGTCTAAATGACCGCCGCTATTTTGAGAAGCTGTCCACCAAGCTGCGGCACGAGTATGAGGTGAGAACATAAACGTGACCTATCTCAACCGTGATGTATGAGGTTATGACATTTAATAGTGTTAGTTAGCATCGTATTCAATCAAATATTGTATTAGTCTTCTAACTCATTGTCTGTTTGTCTGCCCCTTTGGGGTCACCAATTGGCTTTAACAGTTATTAGGTCAGATCCTCTGTAACATAAATACCTTGAGACACATTTAAAGTTGTCTTCATGATGTTCATTTTACAGTGTTGTGTTTTTTTGGGATAAATTTCATTTTTTGGTTTCCTCCGTATATTTCAGCTTGAATAACTAAGCAACAGGTTTATAAGGTTTGATGAGATGTAACCTTAGTTAAATATTATTGCAACTTCAACAGATCTTTTGCTGACTGCAACATTTAATCAACATTTATTCCCGTTTAAATATATCGCAATTGACCATTTCCTAATTTGAATTTAGTTGGTTTCTCTCCATTTGACATTGAATATTCGGCGAGTTGGTCTGTTTGTTGAATTCACACAAAAATATTTATTAATGTGAAAGCAAAACTTTTTCTTAAAAAAATTAGAGATCGGTATTGTTTTTATCAAAGTTTCCATTTACTGCTTTTGTCAACTTGTCATTAGCAAGTGGAGACGACTCTCTCGTATTGATTGGTAAATGGCCTACTGCTTCAAATACACATACTTCAAGAACTAATCAAATGCCCCAAGATATTTTACGCTGTTTGTTAAAGCAATTATTGCGTCACTTGCATGGACAAGATGACATAGTTCTGTTGTTGTTTTTTTAAAAATATCCAGTACAGTAGAAATGCTGATAGATAGTTACATCGTGTGAGATTTTTCATTTTCATCTTCGATTTATCTACTAGAGGCCTAGTAAAACATAAACAATGAAGGAAAATTACAAGAAAGATTGCCAAGACGTTTTTGCGAAGAACATTAGAGCAAAATGCCCCTCAACATTCTGTACAACCTATTACAGAGAGAGAGAGAGAGAGAGAGAGAGAGAGAGAGAGAGAGAGAGAGAGAGAGAGAGAGAGACTCCATAATAAATGCAGACGACTTCGATAGGTGCAGATTATTGAAATTGAAGAAGATATGCTGACGGTTTCAGACACACACACACACACACACACACAGAGAGAGAGAGAGAGAGAGAGAGAGAGAGAGAGAGTCCATAATAAATGCAGACGACTTCGATAGGTGCAGATTATTGAAATTGAAGAAGATATGCTGACGGTTTCAGACACACACACACAGAGAGAGAGAGAGAGAGAGAGAGAGAGAGAGAGAGAGAGAGAGAGAGAGAGAGAGAGAGAGAGAGAGTCCATAATAAATGCAGACGACTTCGATAGGTGCAGATGTAAAGAATTACCGATAAACTGTCCAGAAATAATGGAATCTAGGCCAGAGAGAGAGAGAGAGAGAGAGAGAGAGAGAGAGAGAGAGAGAGAGAGAGAGAGAGAGAGAACGCCTTAGTCAATCTGACATGTTTAGTTTTTTGTTTGTTTGTATTTTTTAAGTTATGAAATAAAAGTTAATTTTCTTTTTGTATCCAAGAGTCTTATATGTCGATGACTTCAAATAATGAAACACTTTTTCCCCCTAGTTTTTCATGGTTACTTATTTCATAATACAGGCTTGAAGAATACCTGAGAAAGGAAGAACTTTCGTTTATTTAAACTTCGAAAAAAGTTTTTCACGGGGTGATTTTATTAAAAAATGGAAATATAAAAGAGTAGATACATATTACATTTTGTTCACAGAGGGTTAGATAATATTCATTTATCTTAACTGTCGCACTTTGAATTTCAGAAAATATAACGGTAAGTTAGTTGTCTAATCCAGATGTAATCTAAGAGATCGTGGATTGTTTAGGCTGCTTAGAGCCTTTGAATTGTCTATCTGTTCTCGGGCCATAAATAATGAGTTACTGAATTAAAATATAATATTTACCACTGGATTAAGTATGTAAACATTTTATAAACCTTACGATTTATTTATGGCACAAAGTAACATCGATGTAAGTTTGAAATAACTCTTGCTGTAGACAAATATAAGAATTTTCCACCTTCCCTCAGCCTTTTTTCATGTGTAAAACTATTTGCTTTTAATTTATAGATGCTTGCGTTCTCTCGGTCTAAAGTCCTGCCTTTATTCCCCACAATATTTCTCATAGTTTCTGGGGTCCTAAATGTAGGTCTTTCTAATGTCTTATCATTAAGCCACCAATGTATGTATGTATGTATGTATGTATGTATGTATGTATGTATGTATGTATGTATGTATGTATGTATGTATGTATGTATGTATGTATGTATGTATGTATGTATGTATGTATGTATGTATGTATGACTGTGTGCGTGCGTGCATGCGTGCGTATGTATGTATGTATGTATGTATGTATGTATGTATGTATGTATGTATGTATGTATGTATGTATGTATGTATGTATGTATGTACGTACGTACGTATGTATGCATGTATGTATGTATGCATGCATCCCATGTATGTATGTATGTATGTATGTATGTATGTATGTATGTATGTATGCATGCATCCCATGTATGTATGTATGTATGTATGTATGTATGTATGTATGTATGTATGTATGTATGTATGTATGTATGTATGTATGTATGTATGCATGCATCCCATGTATGTATGTATGTATGTATGTATGTATGTATGTATGTATGTATGTATGTATGTATGTATGTATGTATGTATGTATGTATGTATGTATGTATGTATGTATGTATGCATGTATGTATGTATGTATGTATGTATTTATGACTGTGTGTGCGTGCGTGCATGCTTGCGTATGTATGTATGTACATTACTGGTAATTTTTTTACGATAGTAATAAAATAATGCTGTCTGGCAAGGTTATTGTATTTTATTTTCTTTTTTTATATTTTGTCAATTTGCCGTACTATCAAAGTGACAATATTATATGAAAACTGAAAAGGATATTATACTGTATGATACTGGAATTCTTATGCAGACAGCAATGGACAGGAAAGAACATGCCAGAGAGGAAGCGGAAAAAGAGCGCCTGCGAAGACTGGTTATAGCGGGGGTAATTGAGGACAAATCTGAAAACCAATCTGACTTCTTTAAAAAAAAACAGAAGAAAAAAGGAAAGAAAAAACGGAAAAAATCCAAGAAAAAGGTATCAAGAAGATTAATAATGGGAAAATTTAAATTTTAGATTAGGCAAGATTGGGTTCGTTTTGTTTATGATGACTTAACCATACAGATTTGATATAGTTTCTCTCAACAACGTATTACAATGAATTTATAAGAATTAGGTGGCAGTTAATTCTAGCCTGGAAAGGGAGATTTGGTAAATTGTAAATCAAACTGCAGATATTCGACCTCTCCTTTTGTACCATTACAAAATGCGCAAACATAATTGTTCGATTACCTTCAAGCTTTGATTTGAATAAAGCATACAACCTGTATTTTTGAGAGCATAATTATTCACGCCTTACTTCAATCTGCAGCGATATCCAGCTCCCCAGTAGTAAATATTGTCTACTACCGCACACATGATACCCCGTATCTCATTTACTATTATGAAATGATTGTGTTCATTCTTTCATTATGATATATTATAAGTTTTCCTTACAACAGTATTTGCTACCTTTTCTGTATAATCTTCTTTTTAGTAGTTTGCATTATATATATATATATATATATATATATATATATATATATATATATATATATATATATATAACCTTCCATTTGTAAAGTTTCAGGTATAGATTGTAACAGTCTGCATTCGCAATTTTGACTACAATTCAATTGCATTTAAATTGAATCTTCCATCTTAGGGTTTTCACACACACACACGCACGCACACACACACGCACGCACATGGCGCTCAGTTTATCTTTAGGCTTCCTTACTTATGTTTATGATATTACAATTTTACATCAGCCAAATGATGATGACGACGAGCCCCAAACTCTGTCGATACACTCTGAGGACTGGAACACAACCAAAACTTCAGGTTTCTCGGAGGTTGACTATGAGGAGGACGAGGATCAGGTTGATAAAAATTTTTAATTCTCTAAATGTTTCCCCCCCCCCCCCCCCATCGTATTGACGAAAAGTATGCAATGCGGTATTCTCTGTGCATTTGAACATTCGTTATTTGGCACGACTGGTCTTAAATTACTGGCATAAAAAGTTGTTTTTAAAGTGAAATGTTTCAGTAAACGTAACCTTTGACAGTTCTAGACTTTTCTTGTATCTCTTTTTAGACATGGCAAGAGATGGTAGAATATTAAGAGGAACAAAACGACGATGACGACGAGAAAGAAGACATTCATAATCAGACCATTAATGGTTAAAGATAAGCAAGATTGTTGTCATCACTCAGTCTAGTTAATTGAAATTAACTACATCCTTTTAAGTGTATGCCTTTTGTCCGTGCTGTGTGTGTGAGAGAGAGAGAGAGAGAGAGAGAGAGAGAGAGAGAGAGAGAGAGAGAGAGAGAGAGAGAGAGAGAGAGAGAGAGAGAGAATTACACTGAAATTTTACGTGGTACGATGCGTATATAAAACAATGCGAACATGGTCTAATCACAGTTTTGCGTTACATATTAATTATTTCGCATGGTCATATTTAAACAACTACACAACTTTGCTGTCAGACACTGATATATTTAGATGTCATAGTAGATATTAAGATATTGTTTTTTTTACATTTCCATGTACGTTTACTATGCGTAATTTTTATTTCACAAAAAAGGAACAAAAAACTTCTTATGAATCTAGTCAGTTGCACTAAACGCGAGATACAGTTTAGTTTAACTGCTATAGTGCTCGAGTCCAATTCACTTTCTACGTACCTAATATCCGTTCAGACAAAGGTTTTGGTACCTGACTTCTCAAATGTTGACATCACTAGAAATACACACAACAGTCGTATTAGAGAGGACACGCCGAGATGCAAATTTATTTTAGTCAATATGAAGATGAAAAAGTAATTTTTTTGTGTGTATATGTGGGCAGAATGATGCTTAAAACCCTCCAAACACCCCTTCTAAAAAGCGCCAATAGAAAAACAAACAAACGAAAGACAATACTGTGAACTACATTAGCTAATTTGTACGTATGCCACTATGTGCATCACCTCTCCGCGGGCACGGGGATATATAATTTTCTCGATGCGTCCTTCCTCGTGACGTAACAAGCGACTAATGAAGGCCGGTTTTAGCCATGGGATGCGTCCTTTGTTGATGTTCCAGCTGAAAAGGTCTTGGACTTTTAGAAAGAATGCAGTTTATATAATCATGGCCTTTAGCATGTTTCTGTTATCTTAGGCTTTTATGCCCTATTTGAGATATCTAAATTTCTTGGGCATAATATAACCAGGGTTGTGTTGATGTACCGTTAAACCCTAAATGGTATCACTGTTGATCCCTTTTTCATTATTTTAAGTTTGGTTATGAAATTTGAATAATATTGAATTAATATCCAATAACTTTTCAAGGGGACAAAACTCAATTTCACTCTTTAAATGAACATAGTTTAAAGAACATAACACATTTTGTATTTATTAACTGCTGACAGATAAATTTAAAAGAATTGGAATTTTGAAATATAATGTACCCTTCTCAATATTTTATTAAGTAAAAATATATCATACATAATATAAATAAATATAAATAATACATCACGCGTAATTTTAAAAAATATTATTGTTTATCTATATTTATTTACACATAAACATAGTTCATCACAGGTTCGATCATTTGAGAAATGATGTTAAACAAAAAGGTTTCCTTTACCTTTCTTCCACAGGAGACGAAAGTAATGCTGACGAAGGACGAATATATTTATGATATATTGCTAAATTATTTAAAATGCTCGACTCAGGTAATGACCTTAAGTTTACTGCCAGTTAATTAATTCTTTGAATAAATGTCTGTTTTGATGAATGTCAGATTAAACATAGCTTATGTATTGTTCATCCTTTTCCTTCTAGGAAGATGTTTTGACACAGATTCAGATTGAGTCGGGGTCACGGCCTGCGTCATCTATTAGAAGAAGACCCATGTCATCAAGGCAAGACTCCTCGCAGGGGTCACGACCGTCGTCAAGTATCAGTAGACGACCTCATTCATCAAGACAACGTTCCTTTTCCCCATCCCACCGATCAACATCTCCTGATGACCAACAGAGTGTGACGTCATCTAGGATACATGAAATATCGTATGTACGTAAGCCTTATAAAACTATTGTAATTTACGAAGGTCCCCGCTCACCTTGTTAGAAACGTTGATTACAACAAACGATTTTCAGGTGAGTTAATCAAATTGCATTTTCTAAGCATTTTGAATTTTTTTTTATTGATTAAGACGACTGATGCAACCAGAAAAGGGGCCCCGAGTGGCCGAGTAGTCTAAAGCGCTCTTCCTTACGGATCATTGCCATCTCACCTCTGTCTGCGTGGGTTTGAGTCTCTGATTCGGCCAATGTGGGTGTGTGGGAAAGCTTGCCAGTAGCTTCTCGTGGTCGGTGGTTCTTTCTGGGGTTTCCCGGGTTCTTTTTCCACCATCAATACTGGCCGCCATGTATAGCCTATATTGTGCTGAAAAATGGCGTTAAACCCTATAACAACAACATCAACCAGAAAAACGACATGTAAACTGTTCTATCCTTTCTTCCATCAAGATTTTTATATGTTTTTTTATGACGCTTTGCATGCAACATCTGGCATTTATAGAGTTATTTTCATATTGTTTGCTTGATATGTACAGTGTCATGTTTTGCTTTTTTTTAACCCCATGTTTGGTCTCAAACCTCTAAGGGTTCGGCTCTTTCTTGACAAGTTACGTGATATAGTAAATTTTGTGACTAATTTTTAATGTACCTATTACCCATAATAAAATATGGTTCATTTTGTATCCTCTAAGATCTGGTTCAGAAAACTGTATTCTTCCTAACGTCTTAAAATCAACAAGTACATAACAATTATTAAAAACGTTTTACTTATATTTATTGGCATTACTGAAACGTAGTGTCCGATAAATTGCAGACAATAGAGTCATGTTTTAATTTAGTATTCTGTCATTCTTGGTTTATGGTTTTAGTGTTCACAAGGCGCTTCAGCCCGTTGGCATGTTATTCTCAAATATTGCTTCTGTTATCAATGTCTAATTGGCGGAATGTTCATGAAAGTAACTACCTATATGTTTGAGAACATTCCTATCGAATCTAAGTCAGATTGCGATCGTTTTAATCATGCACATAACATGTGAAGATTATTTGATGTTAAACGTTAATATATGAAATGATGTTTGACATACAAGAGTTTGACATATCTGATCATGTCATTTTTATCTGGCACTGAAAATATCTACCACTTATGAATTACTTCTTCCGTTCCTGAACGTATGTCGCCCATCCACCATTGTTTAGATCACCGTCTGCATCTCTGAAGAATGTGTATTCTGTGTTTTATAATAAATGTGAGTACTAAACCTTGCTCTGGTTATCGGAATATCACTTTGTTCTCATAAGTATTAATGAATACATAAAAAAATTCATCTAAAGACATCAACAGTTCTACAAGACCTGGGACATCAACATTAAGTCTTAAGAAGTTCGCATATTAGAAGTTATTGCGCCATATTCAATTCCATGTTGGACCATGCGTGTGTCGTGCTGGAATGTATCAAGAATAGTTTAGGAAATGAATGATCTTATCTTCCATGATTTTGGAATATCAGAAAAATGTTAGTCCATACATTAGTGACTTCAACCATCCGGTCAAGGTTTGTCAACGAAACAGCGGAGATGCAGGATATTGATTGAATCAATGTTCCTAGCCGAATAATCACATTTCTCTTGTCAGACGATTAGGTTAGAACTAATGTTACTGATCATTATCGTACGTTCTCGGTTATGTAGAACTCGTTATGTTACCTTAATGTGCAAAAAGTATGCATTTGATAGGGAGTATTTCTAACCGTAATATTCCTCATTGCATCATCAGTACGTTGTACTCTCGCTCAATTCGCATCGAAATTCAATTGTCACTTTCGTTCAGTTCTACGTAATCATAGGTATGAATACATAAATACGATTAAATGTACATTTCGGACATTTTGAGTACAACTTAATTATGTCTCAAATTTTGTGTTCAGATTGATTTTTCAACTGATTAACAGTTTACTTGGTTACCGCCATGGCTAGCCCGAGAAGGACAAAAATTGTTGGCTAAGATCATGTGACGTAAATCATCATCATCATCATCATCATCATCATCATCATCATCATCATCATCATCATCATTGGCGCCTTAGTCTCGGGAGATCACGCGGATAGCGCCCTTGGGATGTCGTCTGTCTCTGGGTTGTTGGCATCGTCTGTTGTGGCTGTGGAGACCTATGCGCGAGTGGCAGTCCCTCTTGAAGTTTGTGTAGACATGATGGAAAGCCTGAGTTGCTGTGGTTGCTGTCACGTGGCCATTTCTGACACTTTTCTCTGCCGCCAACTGGCCTCTCCTCGTATCAGCGACTGATATACCTTTACTTACTGTCAGTCTCCAGGTGCCTCGGTCATCGGCCGGCACTTCCCTGCCATCAGGTGCGATATCACATGCCTTCAAGTCCCTCTTGCATGCATCCTTGAAACGGAGTGAGGGGCGGCCGACTCTTCTCGTGCGAGTGGCCAGCTGTCCATATAGGATGTCCTTTGGTAGCCTCCCATCCTCCATGCGTCGGACGTGTCCCAGCCATCGAAGGCTCAGTAGGGAGAACATGCTATGGGTGTTTGCACGCTGCAGGATTTTGCTGCTTGGGACACGGTCTTGACAGCTGATTTTCAAGATGCGTTTAAGGCACCGTATATGGAAGGAGTTGAGCTGGCGCTCTTGCCTCATGTAGGTACTCCAGGTCTCACTTCCATATAGAAGGGTGCTGAGAATGCAGGCTTGGTAAACTTTGACTTTGGTTTGCACTGTCAGCGCGTTGTTTTCTCACACCCTCTTGGTCATTCGAGTCATGATGGTGTTTGCCTTTCCAAGCCTTCTGCCCAGCTCCTTATCAAGCGAGAGAGTGTTGCTGATGGTTGACCCCAGGTAGGTAAAGTTGTTGATGCTTCCAAGGTGACACCGTTGATTTTGATTGTAGGGGCAATGGTGGTATCTTGCACGCTGACCTTTGTCTTTTCCAGGCTGATGCTGAGACCAAACTGCATGCAGGCATCAGCAAAACGGTCTCCCAGTCTCTGAAGGGCTTCCTCAGTGTGTGCCACAAGATCCGCGTCATCTTCAAAAAGCATATCCCCGATGAGCACAGCCCTCACTTTCGTCTTCGAGCGCAGTCGTGCAAGGTTGAACAGCCTCCCGTCGGACCTGGTATATATATATATATATATATATATATATATATATATATATATATATATATATATATATATATATATATATATATATATATGCCATCAGTGGACGAGTCAAAGGCGTAGGACAGAAGCAAGGAGAAGAAGATCCCGAATAGGGTTGGTGCCAGAACGCAGCCCTGCTTCACACCGCTGTTAACTGGGAAGGAGGTTGAGGAAGATCCATCATACATGACTGTTCCCTTCCTGCTGACTATGTCAAAGGCCTTGGTGAGGTCGATGAACATCATGTAGAGTGGTTGATCATGCTCTCTGCTCTTCTCTTGGAGTTGTCGTAAAGAGAAGATCATATATGTTGCCGACCTGCCTGCTCTGAAGCCGCACTGGGATTCTGGGTACACACGGTCTGCCAGCAACTGCAGCTTGTTTAGTATGATGCGGGCATACACTTTACCAACGATACTCAGAAGCGGGATGCTGTCACTACCTGGTGCTTTGTCATTTGGGAGGGAGTCAATTGCTTTGCTGAGCTCTTCTAAGGTTGGCACTTTGTCGAGCTCCTCCATGATGGGCGGTAGTTGACCAGTGGGACACGATGATCCCTCCCACTGTCAAAGCTGACCTGTGGCACGCCTTCCCTACACCACTCGGGTGGGACTTATAATCCGTAAACTGTCAGCTTCCGTGTTGTTTCCTCACTTAGTAGCGAGACTGGAGTGACCTCTCCAGGGCGCAAGCCTGGGCATGGAATATGGAGATCCTGGGTTGCCTAGGCGTCAGGATCCCCCTCTCTTCCTTGCTGGTTGGGTCCAAAGGAATGCTGAGCATGGCATTTGGCACCAGTTTGGATGCAGGAGCTGCTTGAAGGAAGTCGTAGTCGACATACAGCCGCCTTGGGGGCTCCACTATGGATTTTCTGTCTGGGTTTACTCCCGTAGCCTTTCCTTCTCCCGAAGATATCCACAAGGCAGTGGAACCATTGGTTTTCAATCAAAGTTTCCTTCTCCTAGAAAAATTGCCTTGACCAGTCTAACGAGCTTCATCTACCCGGGTTTGGAGTCAGAGTTTCCCTTCTCATAGACTGGCTGCCTGCCAAGGCTAATGAGCCCAGTCTGCCCTCCCAGTTATATCGCCGAGCACTCGGTCGCGCCACACAACAGGCTCTGTGAAAACAAGGGGCCCCGCGTGAAGGTGCTGTTGTGGACACAATAATGTAGGAGAGGTTATATGCAAGTAACCTCCTGTCCATCAGAGCGAGACAGTGGTCCTGCAGCGGTCACTACACCTGGAAAGGAGAGGCTATGAGAGACGCTTCACTTCCCTTTGACAGGCGGGACGTCAGGCCCAGACCTTGCACCCCACAATAGGAGTCTATAAATATGAGTGCAGACAGTGCACTGGCAGATAGCTGTCAGAGCGGCAAAGTATGAACATCTAAGTAGAAAAGAATTTCGGCCTTGTATTCTGAAACCATCAATTAAATATTTTTACATAACTGATACTAACTTTGGCAATTCAAAATCTCCAAACTGAATCAAATTGTTATTTTTAATAGATTTATTACATTATTGAAATTTAATTTAATTGCATTATACTTATATAATGCGTTATAAAGCCGCTGCTATCTCCCACCACGCTGCTCAAGTACACTAGTGCTCAAATTATATTTTTTCTTCTATTATTTCAGAATATGTGCATAAATTGAATGATATAATTAATTTCACCATAATACGGTGTATTACAGTGTTGTCTCTTAGCATTTAGTCAAACAAAAGTACTCTATAATATCATAAGTTGATATTATTGTAACAAACAGTGTTGATGTATAGTCACTATTGAAAGGCATGCTCTATCTCACCTTTAGTATGTATAAGGTTTGAACTCTAGTCTTGTGTGTGTGTATATATATATATATATATATATATATATTCCTTTCTTAAGCTTCACTCATTATAGTACGTTAAAAAGCTGTTACATTTACTTTATATATTTTGGTGTTGAAGTTTGTTTCATATATGTTGCGTGAGATTATTGAAAATGGGGGAGATAACTCTCTTTCCAGGTACTCCATATGTATTTAAATAATAAAATATGACAAACGGAGTTGCAAAATTCATTAACTTTGTCGGCTCTTCCAATTTTCCTTTTTTAAGGTTGTAGATTTAAATCATCTGTTTGTCTGTGTGGGGGTTGGGTGGGGGAGTAAAAATATACGGTGTAATATTTATTAACTGATTAATTATTACACATGCCGAGCTTAAATTTGTACATCGCTTGTTATATTATTTTTTGTGCGTTGTATAAGAAAAATATGGGACAGAACATTCCAAGAAACCTCTAAAAGAACATATTTGTTAATCAACGATTCATATTAACCTATTTTTCAAAGTTTTTGGTTTTGAAAGTAATACTTTTGTGCAATTCTAAATTCATGTTTAATTTGCGTGGCTAAAAATTTTAAAAACTGGAAAGATCGTTCGGGCTTTTTTAACTTATTTAATTCGATACGTTTGTCAAGTATTTAATTTATTTAATTATAAAATTTATTTATTTATATTTGTTAATTAATTTAATTGCTCTTTATCTGCATGTGTATTATTTTTACAAACTATGCCGAAGGACATCAAGAATACCTTATTTTGGTTATTTTTCCATCCAAGTCTCCAGCTTCGACTTATTGCCATATTTTATTTTATTATTAACATATCTATTACGAAAGTTATTGATAATTGCAAAATAATATTTGCACCCGTTTATTTTTAATCCGTCATCTATATATGAAAAAGTCCTTGTCCGAAGATTTATCACTGGTCATTAACTAATTGTTTCCATGATCACTTTACTTCGGCGTTTTTGACGTCATTCAGCATAGTTTACGTTACTAGCTATTCTATATTATTACCTGTTCATTATGGTTGCTAGCAACCTAAGATCTGTGTGTTAGCACTGCAAGTGGTTTCCTGTATATTTGCATGTCTTTATATTGCATGCTTCCTTATGACTTAGATTCCACCTCCACATCACGAAGGTGCTAGAAGGAAATCTTTCCGGTCGAAACGGGTACAGTCCGCGATGCCTCGAATTTCAACTGTGAAGAAATCGGAGGTATCAAACGAATAATGATATTGATAATAATAAAATCTGATTTCTACTACTGCTGTTCCTATTGCCAATGCTAGTACTATAGTATATTTCAATATTGACCGGTAACGTATTTTATTAAAATTTACCCAAAATTATACAATATATTAAGACAAAATAATGACTAACAATTTAATAATTATTTCATTCACTCCGCGATTTTACTGTGTTTAGAAACTCAGCCGGAAGTTAAGACTGAGTTTGATTTTTTTTAATGCGCCCTAAACTTATTAAACACTGCATATTATCATAAACTATTCTAAGCGTCTGTATTTACTAAGGTGATACTTTTGTTCAGATATTTACGTTGGACTAGAAAAGGAATTTTGAATGAAATTTTACTAAATACCCGGCTGTTACGGAAGTCAAAGGCACACGTACATCTGTAGATTATTGTCTCAATGAACATCTAACTCCATTGGTCAACCCGATACTTGTTTTTGTTTGCATACATGTCGCAAATGTGATGAGTGTTTTTGTGGAACAATTGTCGTATAGCACGCGTTTTTTTGTTGTTGATTGTTTTGGGTTTGGTTAGCTGTTTCACAGAACATCACCACAAGTAGGTTATTTAGCTCAGAGGTCATTGTAGTTAAATGTCTTGTCCAAAGACATCCAACTTTATTTATACTCAGATATGCAACATTAATATTTCGGAATAGGCATTTCATGTAAAATTTGATGTAAACACTTCATGATTGATTCCACTGTATACCTTATACTTTTACGTCTGATATTCTACTAGCCCTAGATCCCTATCTAAGCATATATAGTGTGGCAGCAGAGTTTCATAAGTAGACAGGTTCAAGTTTTTCCCTTTCAAGCATTGTTTATAATGCATATAGTCACATCTGAGTTACAAACTTTTAGTGTACTCGTTTAGCTTTTAGTTAGAAAAGAATAATATCGGACATTTCATAATAAGCATTAAAATTATATCATTATTACATTTACGTTTGCTGACCAAGAGAGGGCAGATGGTAGATTAATGTGTATTAGTAGAAAGTAAAGTAGAAAACATTGGAATTACGGAATAAATTGACCATGTCCTGGCTAAAATATAAAAAGCAATTTTATCAGACATTCAGTGCTGACGATATAAAAAGCGCAAAAAATAATCACACAAGGTTACAATAAAAAATGAAAATGTTTATACCACGAGGTCAAAACATAATGAGTCGGCATACTTCAATACACAATGTCCTTTATGTATGTATGTATGTATGTATGTATGTATGTATGTATGTATGTATGTATGTATGTATGTATGTATGTATGTATGTATGTATGCATGCATGTATGTATGTACGTGTTTATGTGTATGTGTAGTTTAGATCTTTTAACGTAGCTTGAGTAATTTTAGCCATATCGCTGCGATTTTGAAATGAATTATGCATATTACTATATGTAAAGCACATTTTGTATCTAGGATGTGATGTATGGTAAGTAGTTTATTTCAATTAGTGACGGATGTAATCTTCAAAGGACTTGAAGGAAGGAATTTAAAGAATTCTTTTTCTCTTTTAAACTGCAGAATTTGACAGTGCCATTATCAGAACCGTTTCTACTGACCGCATCCTATTACATTTGCCTAGTAATAAGAACGACATATGAAAAAATTAAACGAAGTTCTATTATCTATGCACAAAGAAGTTTTCGCAATCAGATTTCCTCAAAGATATGCGCCCATGTTATATTAAATACATTGAAAGGGTAGATTAGAACCTTATGGTGAGTTCTGAAACACGTTTGTTCTTCTGTGTCTCTAGTAAATGCTCAAGTTCGATAACGACGAGATTCTATCTGAAATCATGGTGTTTGGCGAATAACCTTGCAAACATTGTGAGTGATAGTCTTTTGTTTTGATCACGGGAAATCTCACATTAAATATTCTGACAAAAACATGGATAGGTATTGAACCGGATAGGTATACTCGACTCTAGTCCGTCAGTGAAACGTAACACGGAGAAGAAATTTTGTGTTTGATTCTGGCTCGAATGGATAGCCAGTGTAGGGTACAGAGCAGCAGAGAGGTGTGCTCTGATACTCTAAAGATGATCCGAGTAGTTGTGTTTTGAACTTTTTGAAGTTTCTGGAGATGATCTTGAGTAGATATTGAGACGAACCAGACAGAATTGAATCCATTCTTGAAAGTACTAATGAGCATACAATTGTTTTAGTGGCATCAACTGAAAGATATTTGCAAATGGTGCTGATGCGTCTCAGATTAAGATATACAGCCTTGCATATGTTCATGACATATTGGTGCAATGTGAGAACACTGTCTAGAGTAACACCTAGGTTTCGTATTGAATGTGTGGACTTAAAGTTGGTGTTGCTGATATTTATTGTTTGAGGTGGAGGATGTGAATGAGAAAGTCTTTGTTTTGTGATCAGAATAGCCTCAGTTTTATCATCATTCATCAGCAGCTTGTTACATTCATCCCTCACCGCTCTGGTTGCCTAGTGGTTAGAGCGTCTGCCGTGGAATAGGGAGGTCGTGGGTTCGATCCCCGGCCGAGTCATACCAAAGATTTACAAAAATGGCACTAACAGCTGCCTCGCTTGGCGCTCAGCATTAAGAGGTTAGTGTTAAGACTGGTAAGCCTGGTGTCAGGATAATGTGACTGTATGGGGCATCATGCTACATGTCTGCGGCATGATGCCCAAGTGCTAGACATCACTATAAACTGCCTCACTGCAGGCATCGTAACGATATGACTTAAAAGTTGTAAAAGCTACGTTAACAATCTTAATCACACACACATACACACACATGTCATCCATGATTTCACATCAGAAATGCACGTCTCTACTCCTTGAATGGTAGCATCAACATCAGTTGGGTGGCTAGACTTGTATATTTTCGTGACATCAGTGCACAATTGGTGAGAAACTGGGTGATAATCTATGACGCGTGAGAGCAGCTGAGTGCAAAGAATGAAGAGAACAGGTCCGAGAACAGACACCTGTGGACATCACAATATAGATCAACTGGGCTGGAGTGTATTCCATTTGCATATACGATTTGTGTCCTGTTTACTAAGTAGGACTTAAACCACTATACGACTGAATTGCGAATGCCAAATACATGCTGAAGACGGTGAAGTAATATATCATGATCTACTGTGTCAAATGCTGCATACAAATCAAGGAGGGTGAGGACTGTAATCTTCCGCTATTTAAAGTTGAGAGAATGTCATTAAATACTTTCAGAAAAGAGTAGTTTCAGTAATGTGGTAAGGGCAATATGCAGTCTGTACATTGCTTAAAAGACCTAATTCCAATGAGATACAAGTTTGGCTAGAACAACTTTTACTAATAATTTTTTTTATACAAACGGGAGATTATAAACTGGGCGGTAGTTCTTTAAATCGTTATGGTCAAGTGTTGGTTTCTTCAGCAGATGCTTTACGATGGCAGTTTTGAAAGAGAGGTATTAATAACATCAGTTAGTGAATGCAATATTGGCTTTAAGTACTCAAGCATCACTGATGTTGAAATTGGATCAAGTTCGCATGACTTTGGTGCATTATTCATCAGGATTTTCTGTATTAAATTCATAGAGCCAGGTTCAAATGCGCCTAATAAATGTCGCTGAACTTCTGTATCGTAACTGTATGGTGACGAGTCAGTTGAAATTGTGTTGTCAAGCGTATCACTAATTGCTTGTACTTTGTCACGGAAGAAATTTGCAAATAGGTTCAGACGATATACTAAAGAGAATGTAGTTGAGAGTGGTGTACATTTCTTCCTTGACATTAGTTTGTTAGTTATATCGAAGAGCTCTTTGAACTGTCCGTGATCTTAGTACTGTACTGGGATAATGTGGCTAAATAGACTGTGTTTCTGAAGTTTTTCTTAGCGGCTTTATATATTTGTTTATGAATAGTGAGCCTGGTGGAAAGCCAATGCCTCTATGCTTTAAGGCGGTATCTTTTAGCAGTGCGCGAAGCTGGTCCCTAACATTGCTATACCACGGAGAACACTTTTGAATTGATACTCTGTACTTGGTGGCTAGGGCATGTTTTTCAAGCAATGAACGCAGGTAGTTATCGAGTTGTTCTGCTGTAGGAGGTAATAAAGTTGTTAGGTTTTCTTGGATGTCATGCATTTGTTTGGTTTATTTACCATATTCTTAGTAGCAAATAAAGGTGTAGGGTTAGGGAATGATACGTCGAGATGGCATATACTGCAGAGGTGATCTAATGCAAGTTAGAGGGATACAAGGGTGGATCGCAGAATATTATCATCAAGTATATGAAGAATCCAGTCTAAAATGTGACCAAGTTTATGGGTGGGTTAGTTAACTGACTGTTTTAAGGTTGAAAACATGAAATAAATCTAGGAGTTTTGATGTGTATGGGTTTTGTGGACAGTCAAAATAAAAGTTGAAATCTCCAAGAATAATTAGGTTGCCACCTATAGAATTTCCATCCTCCAGAAGATTCGGAAACTGCTCCTAAAAGAGAAATTTAGTCAGCAATGTTTTTGTTTTTACTAGGAGGAGGGCGGTAGAGACAGAAAAAAATGGACTGACATTTGTTCCAGTGTGAGTGTTGTTTGAACTAGTTCAAACAACGTGTGGCAGAAATTGAAGGTTGTGTTGTACTTAAGACATTTTATCATGGAATGTTTTGTGATGACAGCAATTCCACCTCCGCGAGAGTGGCGGGGGAACGACTTGATGAAGTAAGCGGCGGGTGTTATATCCACATACTTGGGCTCATCGCCTGATGTTTTAAGGCATGTTTTTGTCAGGAAGAAGACTTCGATATTCTGATCGTTGAATTTTTTTAAACAACTATTTCTGTGCATTTTTCCAGAGGTCCTACTGATTGGGCGTTGAATAATGCAATACGCAGTTGTATCTATGGGACAGTTGACACAACAGTTGACTATTTACGATGTATTTGCACCAGGTTATCAAAGTTAACGGCCGAAATTTTTAATTGTTTAGCAGGAAATGGAGAAAGGGAGATAACTGGAATTCTTCTTCCTGTTCTACGCCGGCCAGCTGTGAGACAACGTTTCTTTTCTCGCTTTCGTTTTCATTTAAGTAATGATGAATGTAGTCCCAGTTCCTTTAGTCTTGAGCACAATGTATTATGAAGAGCCAAGAAATTTAAAGCAATTAATAAAGGTCCATCACAGCATAAACGATTTGACTGGCGAAGGACAAATGATATCTTAACAGTGGAACAAGACAGCTGAGAAAAATTCTAATTGTTCGCGTTTCCAAAACAAGGAGTTGAAGAAACACATACGAACCGAATAGCCAATGCATGGTTAAACACAATAATGTAGACGAAAATAGACAACAAACACATATATCATGAAGAACAGCGTAAAAACGGAAGACCTACGTCAAGACGGTTAAGCGATAACAGCCATCTTTCTGGACGATCATTTAGACACATTTATTAAAGTTAAATTAAATATTAATTGTCTTTCAAAGTCTTAATAATAATAATTGTTTTTTAATACAAAACGACTATTCACTCCTTATTCTTGAATCTTCTGCACCTTAAATGCCACCAAAAATCTACTAGACGAAATGTTTAATCGCTATGTAGGTTTACAATGACAGTCATGAACTAAAGAGAATCAACAATAGATGATGTCGGGCGTTTCATAAAAAATATGGGTAGTACAAATAAATTAGTTTTCAACACTTGCTGTTTTCAGTGTGATATCACAGCGTGCGACATTCAATCCTGTTTGTACTGGATTACACCGTTATGATGACCTCATCCAAAAAATGTTGATGTAATTTAGCATTGGTTTTGCCGTATGTACTTCTCTGGTTGTTTAATTAAATCCTTAAGGAGTAGAGATAAATGAGAATCCAAATAAAATGAAGAATTGCTATTTAATGGTATGTGTAATGAAATTTTACAAATGACACTGGTTACTGTAATAGTCGGTTCTGAACTTCTACTTGACATATATGAGTTTTACTGTAGTACCATTACACCGACGCGATATTTCATGGGGAACAATTTACGGAGATTCCATATTTTCAAGCTGGAAGGTGATACTTAACTGCGGTATCACGAACACCGAAAGTTAGCGAACAACGTGCATGAAGGCAGTGCAACATGAGCAGTGTTCGAATCTGAGTTCTTTCTAGCACGCGACACAAAAAGCCGAATGTATGGAGGGGCAGAAACTGAACACATTTAGAAATAGTAGTCATTTTAATTTGAGTGTCAAGAACATTATTTGTGTGAGGATGTGTTCAGAGATGTCAATTCAATTTTTTAAAGGGGGGTGGGGGGTTAAACATTTCACGTATAGGCTACAACAATTTTACAGCACCTGCAAGTTGAAGCATAAACTTGAGAAAAGACGTCCATGTTTGTGTTACATTTATGACACATAAGAGCAAGAAGAGTTAACTTGGGTTATCGGATGGACAAGGAGTAGTGAAAGGATTGTTGTGATCCGAAATGGTTTGTTCGCAGAAAGGTGCTTTATTCTAAAACATTAAATATGCAGTCTACATATCGGAATGGTGTTTTTACTAGAAATGAAGCCTATTCAATCTAAAACATTAAATATGCAGGTCTACATATCGGAATGGTTCTTTTACTAGAAATGAAGCCTCTTCAATCTAAAACATTAAATATGCAGTCTACATATCGAAAAGACGATAGCTGATATTGATTTATGCAAAACGATCTTAGTAAATGTATCTAGTTGCGGAATAGCTTTTCAGGTGTGCGCCTACACGTGTCGGTTATAGCATACCCCATCTTTCTGTAGTTTTGCAACAATTGTTATTCATGATTTCAAGCAAAAGAATTTTTCTTATCAATTAAATGAAACAATTTTGATAGTTTGATTTACTGGAGTCGGTGATTTACTTGGACGGGCGTTGCTCCGTGACAGATACTAATAAGCAATTAGCATCTTGCAAATTATGCAGCTTTGCTACATACATTTAAAAAAAACTTTCCAAATAGAATTTGAGAAACACGATCATACATATTTGTATAAGTAGTTGCAATATTCCAGGAAACGGATTCAGATGAAGAAATCAGGGAGGAGACCAAAAGTCTTCCTGGGGATCTCGCCAAGACCGAGAGGCAGAAACGACTGAAACGATTCTCTATCGTGGATCCTCCACTTATCAGGGAACTCAAGAAAGAGGAGGTAAAGATGTAATTTTAACGTTTGGTCTAGAACTTTGTATCCAGAATATTAAAAACATTGGAAAAGTTAATTGTCAATAATCTATTGATTATGCGATAGTTGGTTCTGTTAGAAAAGAAGTAAGGTTTAAACCAATTTGTTTATTTCTTTGTCGAAGGACCTAAAAGGAGGAACATAATTAGTTGATTGTTGAAACGAACAAGCGATTATTCAATGCTCATTTTGTCTCCGTTAACTTTACATTGTCAGAAACGTGCATTATTTGACGATACTGAACACCTTGATATTGTACTCACGTTCACGACACGCGTGTCTAAAATAGTTTAGTTTATCAGGAACAGCTATGTAAACAAACAATGTACACTCACTTATAGTATATACTTTAGGTTTTATTCGATGAGATTTGCTTGTGAATGAACTATAGAAGCTGTTTCATCCATTTGAAGTATAGATGATAACGTTAACGATGTGGACGAGTTCACTGAGTCAGAAATGAAACTTCCTAAAAAAGCACACGAATGAACGTAATGTTCGCAATATCAACAATAAACGTGAGAGACACATTAATTAAAAATATCGTTTTGATCCTTGAAACAGTTATGTAGGAGAAATATTAATTCCTTTTCGCCAATAGAATGGTTTAAGCTGTGACCAGTGCTATGTATGGTCTATAAAATATAGTATAGAAAAGCATATTGAGACAATAAGACAAGACAACGAAAACGTATTATTTCCACTGGCTAAATGGGGTGTCGCACAACACCTGCTTTGTAATTTTCCCTGTGTAACTATTTTACTATTATGTTAGGCTAAGTATAGAAAAGAGACTACATGTCATAACTGGGGTCCCTCCAACAGCGAGATGCAAAAGACAGGGCATATACATATATGTCTTCATTCTCTGGTAATAAGAATGATAATAAATATTCTTACATTTCTACATCTTGAATTTCCGCGAAGTTTTTATGTTCTGCAAATCTAAATGACATATCCTGTTAACCTGAAACACAATGAAATTTTACTGGACTTTCTAGTACATTTCCAGCTGAAACACCTTTCTCCTTACTGCACCAAATTGACCTGATAATTCAGTCCATCTGTATGAAAACAAATCCATCTATTCCAGATCAAATGAAAACGTTATTGCAACTGTAATAGTGTACGATAAGTATATCAAAATAGAACTAAAATATGACGTCGAGTACTTACATCCACTAATAGATCATGTAAAAGTGTACTAAAGGTATGTTGATATTAAATAATTTACATCAGTTGAATATAAAACAATGGTTGGATTGACTTTATATTCCAATTTAGAGACACTGATGAACCAAATGTTCCAACAGATTTCCATTTACCATTCATCATGCTTGAAGCGGTAATCGAGCATGGGGTAGCGGAGGTGTGAAACAAAAATGACATCACGGCCTCAGTCCCGGATTACCCATTAGGCAGAGTAGGCAACTGCCTATGGGCCCCGCGACTTTTATGGGCCCCATCAGGGGCCCCCATGAGACCGTGATCGTGGGTCTGGGGCCCCAAAAGTTTGACTGCCTATGGGCCTCCACGGTGCTTAATCCGGCGCTGCATGGCCTATTTTAAACCATGTCATATATTATTTACCTGACTACTTAGGACCACGTGCATTTGTGCTACAAATAAGAAAGTAAATAACTACATAAGAGTATGGGACATAGCAAATGGTATCCATTGCCCTGCATTCATATAACGTTGCAAATTGCTTATAGTTGCATTTATTTATGTATTTATTTGCTTATTTATTTTAGTTTTGTAAACAGCTTACGGATACCACAAGAAGCGAGTAGGAATTGGTTTAGTGTTTCTTTTGAGATTACCTGGGTGAGATCTTTGCTTGATCCTAACCCACTGACAGCTTCAAAATTGACAAAATAGTTAGCTACAAAAATTGAAACAATATGTTTTTAATTATTTCAATATTTTTAAATTAAAAAGTGAAAGTTCTCGCTTGTGCGATTATTGGAATAACTGAACAATTTATGGATACATGTGCGAAAAGGGTTATCGATGTTGAAGTCATGTAATCGATTTTTCAGGAAGACAGTTTAGCACGTTAATTGATGTTTTAGGAAGACAGTTTAGCACGCTAATCAATTTTTTAGGAAGACAGTTTAGCACGCTAATCGACGTTTTAGGAAGACAGTTTAGCACGCTAATCGATGTTTTAGGAAGACAGTTTAGCATGCTAATCGATGTTTTAGGAAGACAGTTTAGCACGTTAATCAATATTTTAGGAAGACAGTTTAGCACGCTAAAACCATATGTTTATGTTGAATTCGGAAAAAAATAATTTTGTTTAATTTCACCCACGGCAGACTGAAATGAGAACAGTAACCTATTGCTATCTGTGACCAATTATAGCATGGACATTTCATTCAGTTTCACCCCGTGCTGACATGCTGTAGACCATCTTTTTTACGTATTCCAGTTCACCATCATGGCGGATACTTACTTCGTAAATTTGACAAATTGCCTGTAATATACACAATAAACTATTAAAATGGATCATAAATAGTTAAGTTCATTTTAAAGATATAAGTGAACAGTTCGTGTCTTTGAGAGTTGTCTGTTTGATTCGATCATTGACGAATAAAAATGGTGAATTGCCGTCTGTGTTCTTTATACGTTTTAAAACTGCTTGCATATAAATAATCAACTCCTGTAAGAATAATATAAAACTATTATTATAATTATGAGACGCCATGCCCATAGTGTGTCGTCTATAATGATTTTGTAGTGCAATGTGTGATATTGCATTGCACTGCGTGCGCCCAACAACACAGTTGCATTTACGTTCATTTTCCTTGGAGTGTAGTCTTGTACTTGTAATAAACTAAGACAAATCGATTAACTATCGATATAACTACATCGATAATCGATACTGACTTTGGACTCGACCAACGTGCCGTAACTCTTGTTCAATTTCTCTTCCAGACCGTCTCTGGCTTATACTCCATAGCGGACAAGTTAATTTTCCCCGTGGCTACAAAAGAAGAGGATGAAAGGCTGTATAGGGAGTTTGCAAAAGAACGTGCACGTGCCGTCAGTACAAAGCAAAAGAAGATGAAATAAATATGGACGAATACTGTTATATAAAAATCGTATCATTGTAGTACACTTTGATTGTCAAAAAAATATCTTTTTATTTTTCCAAATTTTGCAACACTCGGATGAGAAATTTAAAATCTCTATAACGGTGAGTAGGCCGTGTTTACTTGAAAATGACAGCTCACTGTTAGGGAATGATATACTAGTGATAATGGATTTTCATTGAAAAACCCTTATTTTCTTTGCATGAATGCCTTCACAAACCTTTTGAATAGACTGCACACTTTAAAATACGTATCACTGGGAAATATTTAGAGTAATGAACACAATTTCACAGACGTTATTTTTAATTTCTTCTCCTAAGTATTCCGTATTAATAATTATAGCATCATATGTATGTATGTATGTATGTATGTATGTATGTATGTATGTATGTATGTATGTATGTATGTATGTATGTGTGTGTGTGTGTGTGTGTGTGTGTGTGTGTGTGTGTGTGTGTGTGTGTGTGTGTGTGTGTGTGCGTGCGTGCGTGCGTGCGTGCGTGCGTGCGTGTAATTAAGGGATTGGAAATCTTAGATTTCATTATATTGTGAGGTTTCTTCTCTTTACATATAATTACATACGCTTGATATTCAAATGAATGTTAAACTTTATTCCGAGATTATATTTGAGTTCATTCCGAATGATTATCTATGCAAATCTGCACAAAATGAACAATTTTAATTATTGTTGTTATCATGAAGTGTTTATGTAAATTTATTTAAAAATTAATGTTTAACTATTTCAATAAATTATGAAATCGAATTCGTATATATATATAGTAACTGTATTCATTATACTATTTATGTGAGATCAATTTGTAACTGACCGCTTTTTCTCTTTCTTTCATGAAGTTGTCCGTCGGCGGAAGCTTTAATGGAAAAAATTGAGTTGTTTTCAAATCAATGAAATGAAATCTTTGTATCTTATAAAATGTTTGTTTGAATGCCAACTTCTTTGTAAAGGTTACATTTTATAAAAGAAAAATGAATCTTGTTGAAAATCGAAGAAGTTTTCTTTTCTCTCCTGGATGTCAAAACAATGTGTTGTGTTTTAGACAAAGTCGCAGTATATAGACTGGTCACTCTGGTAGAGATTTATACCATGCATTTTTTTTTAACTGATGCGTACCACAGTATGCCGTAATTTTTTCAGGGACCAGCAATTTAATGTTCTGAGGCAGGGGTGTGACATTTAATTAAAAAAAAAACAATAATAAAAAAAAAAAACATCAGTCAGTAGCTAGAAAAATTATCTTCTTCTTTATCATAACATTTTAATAACAACTGTGTCAATTATACATTGTTTGAAATAAAATAATTATCTTGAGATACTACAAAATAAGTTTCTCGGTTTAGAAGAATATCGCAGGCTCCCACACTCCTAAAATTAAATGGTCAGTACTTTATATTCGACGATTGTGCTGTTTCTATGCTAATTGATATAAAAAAAATTATATATATATATATATATATATATATATATATATAAAGCTTTAACTAAAACGGGATGTATAAATTTACACTGGAGTCGATAACCTTAAAGTTATTGTGCTGATTTTATAGTTTGTTGATAAAAATATGAATTTGTCATCTAGTTGATATAAAATGCATGCTAACTTTGAATGGGATGACACCATTTTATTATATTATAATCGAAATTAATTTGGGACAAATTACAACTTGTAAAATGAAACATGCTGTTAATATCACTAAATTCGTAATAACTCGGGAATTTCCGTATATTTCGTAAATGACGGGTTGGGGTGATTGAGATAAAGATGTATTGGTTTGGATTTAGGCGTATATTTTGGTTCACAGGCGTGGGATGTACCAGAAATTAGGTAATATACTAGTTAATTTGTGTACTGTAAATCTTACTCTATTACCTATAAACTATTCTGAACATATACCCATCTCTATTAATGACACTACACCAAATGTGACAAATTTGGTTTTCTTTTCGTCTTTTGAAAAGCGTTTAGTCTCAATTAAATCTTTCTCATTAACTACAGTAAGAAATTAATTATTGACATTTTTTCTCCAAAATAGTATGCCAAGGTCATATATGAAAATGTGTAATACGTATGTTCGTGTTATAGACACAGCCATAGATTCACTGGAAGATATTTCCGACTATATTTTTGAAACATTCCAACCTGAATATAGGATTCTTTCAGATCGTTCGTTAAATAAAAGTTTGAATTACTACACATGAGGATATGTTCATCAAATTAGTATTTTTGATGGAGACAATCCGATCAAAGTTGCAGCATGTTGCTGGCGATCTACGAGGAAGAACTAACATCCCGATCAACTTCAAGAAGACATCTTGTCAGAAGAAAATAAAAAATAAACAAAAAAAATCTTTCTGTTCTTGCAAAGTTATGCTTACTATTACTTATCAGATTTTCAAGTATAGTTTCAGCAATATTTTTTAAGTTTCAAAACATGGCGTTCGTTATAAATATATATATATATATATATATATAATTAAGCCTTACAAAGAATAAGAAAATGAGTATATAATAAAATGTTATTGTATGGGAAAATATGAATCATCTTATAGGATGGATACTCTTCACTCCCGCAGGTTGTGCTCGTTATATATATATATATATATATATATATATATATATATATATATATATATATATATATATATATATATATATATATATATATATATATATATATATATATATATATATATATATGCACCCATTTCATTTTTAATCGTACATGTATAACTACAAAATATGAAAAAAAACCAAATACTTTTAAATTTCTACAATTAATCACTTCATCATGTAGGAAAACAATACTACAGTTACAGTAAATAAATAAACAATTCATGCAAGGAAACCTGAGTGGTTGACGGGAATGAGTTACGTTCATTACGCATGCCTCGTTAAGATGTATCCTCACTTGGACGGATTAAACATTTCATAAGTGTATCAATGATAGGCCAGCAAATTTACACTTTATCAGATCCATGTACACCGATCATTTATCATAAAAACGTTTCAAAAAAAGAACGAAAAAAGAAATACACATCGAAATAAGCCACTACATACACGTTGACAAGGCATATATTTGCTTTTACCTTTGTTTGCTAATTAGTGTGATTTGTATCTTACTTTATTGATGTCATAACATTTTGCGGTTTTATTTGAAGTCATTAGGACATAATTTTAAAGACATGGCAGGATAGAGCATGCTGTTTACTTTATAGTATTAAGCCTAATAAAGGCAAACTAAATAACTGATTACAGTGTAATCTTTTCATGAAGTTAAAACCTCTTTCTTAAGAAAAACTTCGATAATAAAAGTTTTATTCAAAACAATTTAATTAAAAAGTTTGAAATAATTGATCTCAAAATCCAATTTTTCAATTATATATATATATATATATATATATATATATATATATATATATATATATATATATATATATATATATATGGTGGTGTTTTGTTCACTTGCAATTTATATATATATATATATATATATATGGTGATAAAAATAGTATGGACATTCCAGAAGTGAATGTTTTTTGTTTGTCAACTTGAACTTATAGATATGAAAAGGAATTATAGACATTCTCCTTTTATTGTATTGGGCGGTGTTTTTTCAACTTGAACTTATAGATATGAAAAGAATTATGGACATTCTAGAATTTAATATGTATAGAGTGGGTTTTTTGTCCAACTTTATATCAATATTAGGTAGCTCAAATTTAACAAACTGAGCACTTTTTCAGCATGATATAGGCTTCAGATATTTTCAATTTAATTTTGAAAAGTCAAAGCAAAGTAATGCAATTGAAAATTAAACAAAACTTTGTACACATATTTTCTTTATTAAATGTATTACTATGACTAGTATGTGATATACAATTCGAAAATAAGCATACAATTAGCATAGAACTTTGTTTAACATTTTCACAAGCACAACAAGTAATCTTATTATATAAAAACAGTTTTTTGTATAATTATATATGAAATACGATTTAAACAATGGACCTTTTCCAATGCAGACATTTTTCCATATTGATGTTTCGTTTGGGATTTCGTTTTTTAAAAATTCTTCTTGAATCTGTTCATATTAACGACAGTATACATCGCATGTGCCTGAATCATAATTGGGGACCATTCTACTGATAAATATGCAGTGATTGTCTCCATAATATTTAAAATATCTTTGTTATTTCATAAGAAAGTAATTGAGCGTGGTCTTATGTTTATGATTAAATATGGTGGATAGCAACGCGTAACTACGTAAAGTGTACGATGCCTATTTTAGATTGGTCGATGAGCCCAGTTTGCTTGACAGGTCGGAACTATCCATTATAGTTGTGCCTACATAGCTAGTTCCCACTGGACAGCCATCCATATTGTGACTTAGTTTCAGACTCAACTTTCTAATTTTTTTTCTGCAAGTAAGTAATGTTCCATACCACCTTCTAGACACACATTCATGTCACGTAGAAAAATAATGATGGAGATACTGTGCTATAGCATATCTTTACCTCTAGTGTTAATGCAGAACCTAATGGTCAATCATACGAAACTGTTTAATGATACCTTATTTCGGGGGCCCAAGTGGTCGAGTGGTCTAAAGCGCTCTGCTTTACGGATCACTGCCATCTCACCTATCTGCAAAGGTTCGAGTCTAAGATGCGGCTAATGTAGTTATGTGAGAAAGCTCGCCAGTAGCTTCTCGTGGGTCGGTGGTTCTTTCCGGTTTTTTTCCCCCGAGTTCTTCCTGCACCAATAATACTGGCCGCCATGTATAGCCTATCGCGTGCTGAAAAATGGCGTCAAGCCCTACAACAACAACAACCTTAGTTCTTAGCCTCTCCACTACTTTGCAAAGTCGAAGGAAGCAACCCTTTTATGGCATGATTGCATCTGGCCGATATGTACGCATGATCATTTTGACTTCGAAGAATTTTGCAGACTTAATGCCATATTTATTTATAGGTCCGACGGTGGACCTACCTGCGAAGTTTTGAATGCCAGTGTGGAATTTCTCTTGCAATGTTTAGTCATTTGTGATTTCTTTTCAAATTGTGAATGTAAACGTTTACTTGTGAACTTCATCATTAAGGAACTGCTTACCATAACAAAGACTGAAAGATAAAATGCAGTGCTTAACATTAAACCAGGACGAAGGAACATTAGAAAGTGACACATATACATTATGATACACAATGGAAAAATACCCCAGAGAAGAACAGACAAGTGCACCATAATGTACAACTTGTTATGGCCGATGAATAAAATGTTTACAAGAATAATGCAAATAACAAATTTTCAAAATGATTGAAAATAAATGAGCAAAAAGGTTTGCAGGGCCAAGCTTTTGAAATATGCAAAGTACCATCCATTACTCAATATTTGCAGATTTATTATTGGGGTGTGTATTAAAGCTTTTTGTCAATTGAACGATACTAAAACGTACAAGTGACCGAATGAGGTTGGATTTGCTGAAGCGATCCCCAAACATTCAAGAAATTGACCGAATGACACTGGATATGCTGAAACCGAAATCGCGGTGTGGAAATTCACACTGAATACAGGATTAGTTGATGTTATTGAGATCATGCGGGTTTTCACCGGTGTGGTATTATCCGCTATTCGTTGAAGTAGTTCTTGCGATGTCGCCATTGTTATTATATTCATATTGTTTTTCTAATTTTGACATCGCTGAATCATAAACACGTACCATCGCTGAAAACTCACTACCGGATATTAATGTGTCATCGAGTGACGACGATATCATCGAGGATAATTGCGAGTACGCTGTTGACACAACATGGAATTTAACTACGTAATCTTGCAGTTTACGCTGGCTGCATGATGATATTTTTTTTGTTATAATCGAAATAATTCCCGCGATTGTTGTCGCCGTTGATATACAAATTGGAACAGCTATCGGAGCAACCATTGTCACCGAGGAGAGTATAATACCAGCTCCGGTGATTACACCTGATACCGAGCACACGGTAACGTCAACTGCAGTGATTCTTCGTTGGTATTTTTTTTATTTTTACTTGATACTCCTCAGTTAGGGTTTTGAGTTTAGTTTGAAATTCTTTGACCTAATAATAGCGATACTGCTGTGATGACATTTTATTTATTACAATAGATTTCAATTTAGTTGTTTACTCAAATCGGCTACAAATTCTACATACCATGTTAATGAAACTCTAGCCAAATTATTATCAGTCGTTGTTATCGTGAATCGTTCAGTTGTTTCCTTGTTTATGATCGTTGATATCATATTGTTGACCCCAGATGAACACGTTGATGAAATATTAAATTGCGTCGTTGATATTAGTGTTAATCGATAAATACCCTTGACGGTCGCGGTGATATCTAATTTGTTGTTTGTAGGTGTCCACGCAAATTATCCGTGTTAGATCGTATATACCGAGTTTATATTTTTCTCATGAGGAATGTTTACTTTTTCAAGTCCTCGGCAGATCATCTCTGATGACATCGCTGGTCGTTTTAATATCAGCGTTTATAGCTTCTGTTTGCTGATTAATCGCGGGTATTTCATTGCTGGTTGCTTTAAGATCATCGATGGATTTTCTAATATCCGGGAGTTTTATATCGAGTTTACCCAATGTGCTGACAAAGAATTTCTCAATGAGATTTTTACGAAAAGTTGAAAATTTCTCGACATGATCTGCATACCTAGATTGTAGTGTTGTTAATTCTAACATAGCTGTTTTTATCTCTGTTAGCTTCGGTGTGGTCACCGGTGGATTTCCCAAAAAATTTAACATGGGTTTGTCATTATTGTCAATTATACTTCTTTGTAATTCAGAAAACCGATTAAATGTAGTTATATGGTCGTCATATTCATCGCGTAGTTTTTTTAAAATAATTCTGTCGTTGATGAATAATTATCACCGAGCGCTGTTAATTTATCTGTGAGCGTCGAAACAAGTACACCGGTTTGAGTTTACCCTGATCGAAAAACAACGCGATAGTATCTTCTACTGAGTTGCATTTTTTTGGTCAAAATATCATCAAGAGAAACATTACTCGTTTTCAATTTACCCTGACGATCTTGAAATACAACAATTTCATTTGGATAAACACTTGCTAAGTTCAACATCTCAGCTATTTTTTTTACATCACCGGTTGCAGATATTTCCGCGGTGGGTTTTTCAACCTTGATAGAGATCTCCCCCAAATATCAATCATTATACTCTAAGATATCTCTAAAAAACGATTACTCGTATATTCGTGTACGGTTTTATGTGGTGGTTTTCCCGATGATGAAATAGCTTTGAGGACATTCAATACTTCTATGCCGCATATTGGTGGGTCATTCATTTTCTGTGTTGGTAGCGTGGAATACCAGATAGGAGTTTTTAGTGGTTTATATAACGCGTAAATTCTTTAGGCGGCGGTAACCCATATGAATCGAAATAAACACTTGCCCGCGGATCAATCGCGTTGGCAAACCCAGTGAGTTCCGGGTCCGGTACTGTTATCAAGAATAATAATACCGGTTTCAACGCTGTTTGGTTGTTGTGGTAATTGATCTTTCATAAAGACACCTCTAAAAATTTTTATCCCTAGATTTTTAGCAGCATCGAGTAAATCAAAATTTGACATGGGAACTATTGTTGTTAGTAAACTGTTCCTAGTTTCAGGCCGTTTCCGCTGTACCATGAATACGGAGTTCCTGGTAATATTAGACCCGTGCCTGATAGTTTCTTTTTTTTTGTATCACTGTCCGGTAGTTATCTTTAGTGCCATCCCCGCCGCTGTACCAACGGCTCCTAGCGCGGCGGCTTTTGCTACTGCTGGGGCCGCTGCTCCAATTAATGCTGGTAAGGCAGGGAAAAGTGGGAATATACCACCTGATTTTATCATGTTTATGATCGCGGCCGCAGAGAGAGTGATCTGAACACCCTTTTTATCTTTGATGACATCATTGAAGTGTTTTATCTGACGAGCTGTCAATGACAGTTTATTTCTGACCACCAGACGTCTGGTTGTGCTTCAGCGATATTATGGTTCCACAATTGTTAGCTGATTCAGATTGCAATTTCTTGAGCTGACCAGGAGTCAACGTAGCACTAACAACACTGTATGACATTATATTAATAGCAGATTGATCTAATTGCTACATATTACATATTTTCCACTGGTTCATCGACTACTTTCATTCGTCCACCAACACCTTCGAGTAGCATTGATTTGTCGCTGAGAATTACAGCAACTGCTCTGTATTTGGGGATAGTGATAACACCTGCTGAAGTAGTCGGACGAATTACACGAGCTCGAAAGTACATATCAACGACTGATTGTCTGGTTAAGTCAAGATGTTCCAGCGAGAAGTAATAGATGGGATATAGTTTTCTAAAATCCAACTCTGATATTTGCAGACCAGTATCCACATTATTATCGCGTCCCATAAATGACAACAAACGATGATACACGCGTGCTATTTGGCTGGTCCGTAATCAAGTTGTATATTTTCGGATGGTTCCTGTTTATCTTCAACGAAACTTCATTACACCCAGTTTGATCAAATATCATATGGCTGCGTGTTTGTGAACCCATTCGCGCCTTATCCTGTAACGCAATAAATATACGACGCGGAGCTGAAACACATGTTTTGATGCCAGGTGCATTGTAAGTGTATCATCAATAGTAGAATCCATGGCATCTGTGGTCACTGTTAGCTAGCTTAGTAATGATTTGCCGCCTGTACTCATAAATGATAGTAATGTTTGCTCTACGCTGATTGATGGAGTCATTACTGGCATCCACAGTGTTAGTTTTGTTATATTCACCATGCCACGGTCATCATCCGGATGTGCGGGATCTGCTGAAATCCTCCAGATTGCATCATTACCATCACCCGTGCTACTGTATGCTTCGCTCCATAGATAACTTTTCTAATATTTCTGCAGAATCCAAATATATGATGTAGTGGAATCGTGCATGAGAATAATCTACGATCTTCTTCCAACATTGATATACATGTTGCAGCTCCTAGGATGTAATTAGGATCATCATTTATAATCATATCTTCGATATTAGCAACATCAACAGGAGGAACAGCACGATTCTTTGGTTGTCTTATAATATATAGAGTCGGTCCAGCGTGATCATTAATATCTTTAGCAAACATCATAGCTGGACCCGCCGATCTTGTATAATCATCGGAGTATCTTGTCAACCCCACTATTGTTGTGGCAACATCAACATCTTGTTCTATAGACTCGATTTCTCTGTTATCAATCATGTATCTAGCGCTGTTAAATAGCGCCATGATACCATTATTGACAAAACCGACTTTGGCACCAAGTGGATATGGTGCTGGTACAGCAGGAGTATCAGTAGCTGTTACAATTCTCCTTCTACTTCGATAAACGCTTCAGAGGGTAGAAATAATTTGCTGGTATACTGGACTTGAAGTTGGATTCTTGATTGACTATTTGGTTGTACTGCATTATAGGAAAAATACTGATAATTAAGTCCTGAATCATTCTTGAGTACTGGGGCGTCCATATCAATCGCTGGGTCAGGATCCGGTTTGAATATATTATTATATATTTCTTGATCTAAATCGCGACCTCGCTCGCGATTTCAAACCACTTCCCGCTATCATATTTGCAGTAATATTTCCCTGAGTGTCATATCCATCATTTATCCGTATTGCTATATTCTGCTCCACTGCATTGTGTATTATTTTACTAATACTTGCATGCATAATTTCCGTACATGGTAGTGGACCTATTGATTTCATCACTGATGACGAAGTCATTGGTTTCCTTCGCCGCCGAATTAACGCTACTAGTTTTTCTTTAGCCGCGGAAAAATGCCCTCCCGGCAACATTGCCAATAGCGCTAATACCCTTATCACGAATAACATCAATAGCTTTCATTGATAATTGTTTTGCGATTGGTGCTATTTTTGGAGCCATTCTTGCAAATAACCTGCAATGGTATTACCGAGACCATCTCCATAGTACGCGCTATAAAAAAACAGACAATCGTGAGTTTATTACATAGACCATAGTTGGTTTTCTGTGGTTGTAGTGTATGATCATCCTATTTAAATGCTATATAATCGTAAAATTGTAAACGATTTTCAACGAAGTCATCAAATTAATCACTATAGTAACCGTAAAAATCCCTTGGATTTCGGCTAGCTTATCAATAAATTCTCGGTATACACCAATATCCATGATACCACCCTCAAATAGTCGTCCGCAGATATCAGCTGCCTCATAATTGTTTCCGGTGAGTTATTTCCAGCTCGATTTCCTCCTACGAGAACTTCTAATCGTGATATATCCCAAGAATATTACTAGGACAACGAACTAAACCACTACCTGATACCCCCACTTGAATATCCACTATCGAATTTTTCAGTTGTACCAGTTGCACCCTGTGTATCATCATCTTGCAAATTTCTAAAAAAAATCCATCATTAGATTCATCTTGATCAGATGGCATATATAATAATTGCTTATCATCATCGTCAGTTGGTAGTTGTCGTTGAGGTGAGAAAGATATTTTATTTGAAGGCTGTTGTCTTTTTCTTTGTAATCTTTGCGTTTTTTTGTGTGCTTAGTTCTTCATATTGATCATTCACTGTACCCACCGCATCGGGATATCCAGTGTATGATGTATTGCCTTTATCAATTCGACTTGTGTTAGTTTTGATTTTGTAAATCACATCAGCCCAATGTTCTATACTTTTAATATACGTGCGTTGTTCTGTTTTCAACATTTTTTTCCGTTTTCATAAGTCGCAACAACAAGCGCAGGAAATCCTGCTGGATCAGTCTTATCAATTGCTGCTAAACCCTGCTCATTAAATCTCGCACGTAAGTCCTCTACAATTTTTTCATTGGGTTTTTTGGATTAGGAGGGTTTTTTGTTAACAAAGCTGATTTTTTTCAGTTTCCTTTGCTATTTTTTCAAGTATTGGTACAGTATCTTTAGTAGCAGTGGTTACTGGTTTGAATAGCTGTTCCGTGTCTGCCGCAAAGGCGGTTTGAAGGTCCTGTCTCGTTTGAAGCATATTTCGAACCAAATCACGAACTGGAATAAATTTCTTAATCGAAGATAATCATTGTCGTGCTAAGTTAGTTGTCAGTGCTTCGCCCACCATTATAAATTAATGTACGATCTATATGTTGTGACAAAGTCACCAGAGAAAAATCCGTAGATTGCTTCACCCACCTCAATTCACTACATTACTTCCGCATAGTGACCAACCATTGACAAAGTCACCATTGATTAAATTACCGTGCAAAAAAAAAATCGTCTATACAAATTCATTCTATGTGAGTAAGCGCACATACCTGTCTATATAATTCTGTTTTAGGTGAGAAAGTGCATACCTGTCTGTTCCACATTCCTTGTATTACTCATGTATGTATGGTGTGTTTACTGTGTTGAGGCAATCAAGGGGGATTTTTCATTTTGGCGGATAATCTCTTTTATTGTTTTGATCTTCGAATTAATTTTGCGCTTGATTTCATATTGCTGCCCCAATTCTTTTCTTATTTTTTCGACAGCAGTGAATAACGGGACAAACTTATTGATGTCGTTACAGAATGCAAGGGAGTCATAAATAGCGTGCTGAAATTTCTTTGTAAAGGAATAGGATTTTGATAACACATACCTGTTATTTCTAGCGCTATCATCAATATCTTGAAATTCAGAAAAACTTTGATCACAATTTAATTTATCTGACAATTGAATTGAAATAATTTGCTGGTATCCTTGATTTTTCAAACTTGAAATCTCGTTGTTTTATTTAAGTTTTCGAAATTCATATATGAAATATTATGTTTCTAATACAAAAAATATTTAATATATTTTTCAAAAACAAAAATAAACAAAAACATATTTTTTCTTTTTTGAGATTTCTCTATCTCTTTGACCGTTTCTTTTAACCGATAGTTCATTCTGAACTATCCTGTGGTTATCCTAGTGTGACATAGAGCTTTAGAGCATCCATGCTATTGTTTATTTTGGGGCACCATTATTGTTGTACACCTCCCCCCCCAAGAATTAATTTCCCGGGGGTGCAAAATCACACCGTCACGTATTTGACGTGACGGGAGGTGTGCACGAAGTACCTTGGGCTGGCGCCCTCAATTATATAGAAAAACCTCGAAATCGGTACAGTCGACAATAATGTCTGCCACGAGATTCGAACGATGGGCACCAGGATGAGATTCCATCTGTGTATACTATACACTAACGTCCGTATCTACAGGTATGTGCTTTTGAATACGATATATGCGTATCAATCACAGTTATTTTGTATGCCGTGGCATATTTTCCAAGTTTTGTATCCACTTTGTTATTTTCGACAACACACTATACTATCCGGTCTAGCCCTAGATAACCAATTATGGGTGAATACAACAATAAAAGATAATGGATTATATGGCGGAAATGATATTACTGCAGTAGATGATCATATTACGATGTTAAAATTTCATGTACAACAAAAGAGTTATCGTTGTTTCAAAACCACACACACAAGCCCACACGAGTCATTCCTATTGGTGTTTTATATAATATTTCAGATGTAAATGAATTGAATTCTATTTTTAGAAAAAGCCGATCGAGTTATATTCTCTGCTACTCTTCGTACTGAGGGTCTACAAATATCATATTTTCCGGCTTCAGTCATTGATTGAAATACTCTTTGCTCGTTATTTTCTGTATTAAATGATTTTATAAGTTTCACATGTTTCGAGTGTTTCCCGGTCCTTCCCCATTTAGCATTCTGACTTTGCGTGATAGCTCGTAAATTATTTAAAGAATTATCAGTTTTATACCATTTATGTGATCAATAACAAAACCATCCTTGGTCAATCCATTAAATACCTCGAAGACGAATCTATAATTAAGATATTTTTTCTTTCCAGAGCCAAAATAAAATATCCATGATTATTCACAATACCAACTCGGTTCTTCAGTCTGTGGTTTCTGACATTACTGTCACGAGACGCTTCATAATTGGTAATCACGGGATGTGATTGAAATTCTTGGTTCATTTATATACTAAATACTATTTGTCTAAGTAATTAATTGGTTTAATTATATACCTGGGAGTTTATCAATATAGTCTTGAGGTGTTCTTATGATTTTATCCTTGACAGAGTCAAGGACAGAGTCAGGATCATTGATGGAGTTTTTAGCTCTATTATCATAATAGCGCTTTAACTCTCTGTATCGCTTGCCACCACAATTGAGTCACAACTGCGATTTTCCTCTCACACCTACCCCACATCGTATGCAAGATAAGTGGCCCAAGCTCCCACGACGTACGCTTTGTAAATGATATCCACAGAATTCATTTCTGCATAATTTGTTACAAGCGGTTACTGATCCTATCATGAGCCATTTGCAATGATTCATTATATAATAAATTCCTTATTTAAATACTTGTTTTAATAATAATATTGAGAAGTTCGAAAGATTATCGAAGATTACGTCTTGGAAAAAGGTTGAATTCAATCTCGATAGAGTCTCCACTGATGTGCCAAAGAGTCTAATAAGTGATAGAAGCATGTTGGGTAAAATCCGCGATTGTTTTAATGAATCCAAGCGCGATAGAGCATCTCACTGTTGGTCAACGTTTCGAATTGATGGTAGTGTTGATACTACCATGAACGCTCAGAAACGGGGAATTGGATTATACGCGACAAATTTGAACCCATCCTGAAAAATGAGAGAACTGTCACTGTGAGTCAAGATTCCAAACCAGGAATTCTGACTGGAATTGACAAACCGTATTACGAGAGATCCTATTCTGTAACAGCAGTTGTTTATGGGATCTATCAGATAAATGATAAACCGAGTATTGAAAAACTAAAACCAATGGAATTGTCAGGGAGAATAAATTGTGAAGCAGAACGACTAATAGAACACTTCACAAAAGCATTGAGTAGAAATAAATTGACGGATCTAAGAGACAAAAAAAAATAACGAATGAGGATTAACAGTAAAGGAGAGAGGAGCAACAATTCAAGATATAGCCAAATTAGAAACATCATTAAGATTCCCAATAACCGTAATGACGAAAACAGGAGAGGTATTACACGAATCAAAGTATAAATCAAAAGGTGCTCCAATAAAAATTATTGACCATAACGAACATGAATGGACACCTGAGGTAACAATATTTCCGCGGGATAGAACCATAAAATATCTACCCCCAGAGAACTCTGGGGGAAATGCATTTGATTTTATTTACGAATTAAGTAAAAAAAGATCCTGTGTCAGTGTGGTTACTTCACAGTTTTGAAGACGAAGAGGGTAAATTCGATCAATTTGTAAGACCCAATGGCGAATTATACCGTACTGAAGCCCTCCACAACGAGATGAATAAAACTAGCTAGTGGTTTTTCAACGGATTACGACGAACAATTATTAACAAACTGTTTTATAATTCCATCAGGTGCAGATCATTTCACGAGAAAGAGAAATCTATGGAACCCAACACGCGCAGAATTTCTCTCAGATATCGAATCAAGCTGCGTGCAATATAACCATGGTGGATTATGGAATACAAAATACGACCCTAAAAGTATTATTTCAGTTGATATGATTGCGCGTTATCCAGGGAGTTTTCTTGGGTACGGAGAGTGCTCTGAATACTTCAAAAGATTTTGACATCCCACACATGAGATGACCCGTGTTGCGATTAATGGACCACTGCCTGATTTTTGTCTCACTGGATTCGCTCGTGTGATATCATTTGAGTTGGCTAAAGGACTTCATCCGTGTTGTTATTTTTGGCTTGGTAGACACATATCTGAAAAACACTGGATGCCAATAGTGTTATTACGGTATATGATTGATTCTAAAATGCTGATATTGCTGATTGTCATTGAAGCAATTATATCATATCGAGCGCAGACTGAAGTCTGGTTACCACAACCCGATAGTCTAGATAGTATAATCAGCGAAAAAAAAAAACAATTCCCCGATCTCGACGAAGAATATATCTTGAAATGGTCCAAAGTAATCTTTGAAGTTAGAAATAAAGACGCAAAAGATTTCGGTAGAAGAATAATTGGTAAGTTCACACAAGGTGGAAAATACGACCACAAACGATATTCTTCGCGGTTGATTATAGATGATGTTGAATACGATTTTATAATCGCAGATGTAACATCTAGGGGTATATACATCGATAGTAAAGACGCTTTCTGATCCGATGGCACCAAATTGGGCAATTGTTACTTACTAAGATGGAGAAAATCCTCAATACGTTCGTATATGCTGGTTTATTCTTCTATTAATTTACTTTCGATGATAAATAGATTTCCTGACACCGCAGTTAGAGTAGCCACTGATTCATTTTATATAGACGTAAAATATAGCGAAGCAGTGGCTGAATTCACTAATTCAGACGAGAGTTGGGGATCATGGAGAATTAAAAAGGAAATACTGCGTGATTATTCTAAATCAGCAGGTGTTACAATTGAAAACAATTACTTGAAAAATAATCAGATGTCATAACTATCTAATGCACTGTCGTGTTCGGATCCAATATGTAGATATAAAACCAGTTATTTAAACGGCTGTGGTGGGTCAGGGAAGACGACTCGTGCAATTGAATTATTTCGAGGGAAATCAAACATGATTGTGCTAACACCAACACACAGACTTGCAAGAGAGATGAAATAACGAGGAATTAATGCTTGCACTTATCACAGTTTCTTTCGATGGAAAGGTGACGAATGGACTCCTGATCGAATGGGCTAAAAATATATTCCTGAAATCATTTTTTGGGATGAGATACGCACGGTGTCGTTAGATGTATTACAAAGGTTTCTCGATTGGTTATTGCTAGCGAATACAAAAGTAATAATGTGTTGCGATCATGGTCAACCACCACCATTTGTCGGTTTGTCTCCACATGATTGGCTAAAAAATTTTGTAGACTGTTATGAAGAAATTAGTACTGATCATAGAGCACTTGATGAACAATTACGCGAGTTCAAGAAACTAATCAGATTACAACCGGATAGAATCCAATGTGAAATAGCGCGTGAAATAATTTTTGAAACGCTATTAAATGATTTCTGGGAAACGTGGAGACCAAACGATTTGATAATGGCAAGTAGAAAGATAGTCAGAGACACATCAGATGAAGTTATTTAACACTCATAAAGAAAAATTTGCAACACTTCCAGTGCCGCTGTGTTATAGACCCAAGGATACACGCAGACAAAATATCGAAGTTGATATTTCTGGACAAAGTGAAAAGCAGATTCTCGTGTTAAATGATATTGTGTTAGTTGATATCAGTTTTGTCGAAGATGGATTGCATACTGATAAATCCCCATGGAAGCTAGGATACGCAGCGACGATACATTCTTTGCAGGGGTTGACTATGTCCGATACAATTGTTTGGATTATAGATAATCACATCGAGTGGTCAAATTTAATTTATCTTGCGGTGTACAGAGTGCGAAGAATAAATAAACTTCGAAGAGTTGTTTTAGACTATAACTACACTACAATAAGTGATATTGTCAGCAATGATATAATCAGAAACAACTCTCTGGTTATAAAAAACAGGATAAAAAAATAACAGCAAATTTGACATTGATGCTGAATTTATAATCACTCTGAAACAAAAACAGAATAATCACTGCGCGAGTTGCAATTGTATAATGCGTTGGCGTAGGTCGGATAAAGACCATCGCCAATTTACCGTAGACAGAAAGAATAGCAGTATTGGTCATACCAGAGATAATGTGATGCTGACTTGTCTTGAGTGCAACAGACGCAGAGGTGCTAGTTAAGACGCAGCGGTAATTGAGTATTCTAGGGTATCACTTGTAGCTGTTCACGAGTAAATCCTCGCTGTGGAGCAGCTGAATCCAATCTATGGACTGGCGGTCTACCCGTAGATCTCGTTATACTAGATATTTTATGTGCAGTAACACTCCAAATAGGATCAGTAGATCTTTTTTGCCACCTTCAAGCTCTTCTGGTTCATATAAATACCTAACAGTGACATTACCGAGTATTGGTTGTTTTGAAAAATCATTTTGCAGTGGTACGGGTATATACTTTTTCTTAATTGCGTTGTTAGGTTTCATGTTGATTGTTTGAGTAATCTCATTATTTAGCGTGGCAATTATGCCTGGTAATCTCTTGACCCATTTACGGGATCGTTTATCCTGAATAAATTCCTTCGCGTATTGATATCCAAATAACCGTTCAGCAAGTGTCCGAATAAATCGTTCAACAATTGGCTTTTCGCGATGTAGTGCAGTATGTCCTCGTCTGATGGTGACACTATGATGCTTCATTGTTGATAACACTGCACCCTGAAATTCCTTGCCAGGATCAACTTGTAATAGATTTTGCCAGTGCAGAGGACCTCGTCGATAAATCCTTTCAAACGCAGAAGCCACTTCAGTTGATGACTTCGTCTTTAGCGGTTCTGCTTGTTTGTATCGACTCGCAACATCAACTACGGTTAGCGTATACTTGTAAACACCATCATGCGGAAAAAATAATATATCAGCCTGATGAACCTCATTAGGTGCGCTGACATCAAAATGTGAGAAGTTAATTTGTTCAGGCGGTGGTAGATAAATTTGCCATATCGCCTGTTTGGATAACCAATCCGCTGCAGTGGTATTTTTCACCTTTACGGCGCTAGCGAGTTTACTGATTGCTGATTTACCCCTCCAGTATCCTCTTGGAGAATAATAAATAGATTCCATGATGTTATTAATTACGAGCACCCAACATCAATTTACTTTTCATCGTCGATTTTATCAACCATGAAGCCTATTTTCTTTGAAGGATTTATCTGTGATACAATTCAACGCATGAATTAATTTCACATCTGCGATATGTCTGTGTTGCAGATTACTACTTTTATAAGCAACATCATGAGCATGACACGCCTTATCAATGGCGTTTATTGGGTTTTCACCGGGTCGGGGTTGGTTTTGATCTTCGAGTCGGATATCGAGTCTGGTCCCGGGTCCACATTAACTATATCTTGGAAGGTGTTTTTCTCCTGGCTATATTGCCCAAGGTGCACCTGGGAGTTTTACTAACTTGGCTGCAATATCACCTCCTCGTTTGTTTTTTTAAATCATCTGTATATTTCATAGAAACAAATTTAAATTTTTTTGTACCACATTGTACACACTTTTGTCTGATCTGTTATTTTTAGTTGTAATCGTCGTCAAGTCATCTGTGCCAGTACGCTTCTTACATTTCACACAATATAGATCCATAATTTGTTTATAATAACATGAATGTAATTGTTTTTTCGGCGACTAAAACACGAGAACCAGTTAAGCATCATGCAGCGCTACCGAATTCTATTCGCATGATTATAATCGCACCATCTGGAAGTGGAAAGACACAACTGCTACTTAATCTGATAACGAGATGGATGAAATGGGACGATTTGTATTTATTAGCCCTGAGTTAAGACAATCGGCGATGTTAAGAGGTGTTAATGGATTTTAACAAGAAAGCAAAATCGGAAATTGATGAGGATATTATTTAGTTTATAACCGATATCGAGGATGCACCGAGTATTGATGACATTGATGGAAGTATTAACAATTTGGTCCTCTATGATGATGTCATGTTAGACAATCAAAAGAATCACGCTAGGATATTTTCCAGAGGTAGGCATAAAAGCACTGACCTGATATATGTCACTCAACGATACACTCAAATACCAAAAGTGATCAGAGATAACTGCAATATTCTTGCTGTATTCAACGGAGTTGACACACATACGCTACGAAATATTTGGCAAACTTGGTGCGGCGGTGATATGGATTATAATCTCTTTAGAACTTTCTTTAGTCACGCTCAGTCAATCCCACATGGTTTTATAACGATAAATTTGCACGACCCGAGATCAAGATATCGTGTCGGACTTGATAAAATATTCGGTTTCAATCCTAAAAGGATTTTCATCATAAAAAAGAGTTTTACCCCCATAGCAGCAGGGATGGTGCGACAACGACTTTGGCGTCCCCAAAGAAAACTTTTTTATTACGATTTTGGAGGAAGCCTTGGTTTCCCAAATGGACGCGTTTTTACGATTTTGGAGGAAGACTTGGTTTGCCAAATGTACACCTCTATAAAAAAGGTTGTCAGATTCGCCCTCCCTGCTGCTTGCCATGTGTCTCCCGACCTCCAGCGCTTGTTTTGAGATCATGATGTCATCAACTAGGTCACTAGCGTTTGTTGACAGTGATAGTAAGTGCTGCGTAAGAATCATTACACGTATGATATTTTAATACGTAATACAAGTCACATGAAAAGAAGACAATATGAAAATTTCCTATTAGGTCAATTGTTGTTCTAGCCACAAGTTTGTTGGTCTGGAGTGAGTTTTTAGCTGTTCAAGCCAGGGTTGGTAATCATATGTTGGTTTTCTTATTAGCTCGCACGGAATTTAGAGAGTTTATACAATTTCTCAACAGTAAATAAATTAAGTAGATACAGTCGAATACTTTCTATTGCAATTGTACTATATTATAATATAAGCGTTAAAATTGACCTTAAATGCAAAATCAATGGCAGGTCGGCGATATTCTTCTTCTTCTTCTTCTTCTTCTTCTTCTTCTTCTTCTTCTTCTTATTATTATTATTATTATTAGTAGTAGTAGTAGTAGTAGTAGTAGTAGTAGTAGTAGTTGTTGTTGTTGTTGTTGTAGTAGTAGCAGTAGTCTCGATACTGCAACAAATAATCTAAATAGTACATCGTACTTTTCACCTTAGAAAATTACTGAAGGACAATTCTGTCATACATTATCATGAACACACATCTGTTATTATGGCAGAGAAAGAACCAATTAGCATCTTCCGCTAACTATTCATTATTTATCAGATTACTCTTCATCAAAGAAATATCGCACAATAATTCATAGTCTTAAACGATAAATAGTTTTCCTTGTAGGAGGACGTGATTACAAATGATATTGTTCGATTCAGGGTTCTCATGGTGCTGGAACACAAATTTGCAATCAAGAAATTTTCAAAGGCAACAAAGACGTACATAATTTGTGTGCACGGAAGATTTGTTTACTCAGGCATTAAATTCCCGTCCAAAATGGGGATCAATGGATTAGTGTGCACAGAGTGAGATAAAATTAGAAAGGAAAACGTCAGTCTCTAATAACAAGGAATAGTCTTCGTATTGATTTGACTGCTAAAGGTTAAACGATCTTTCATTACATCAATATGATATAATTTTATCCTGACCGTCAGGACGTGCACGTGTATGCATTTTTTCATGCCAACACTTTTTCTTCATAACGATTTAAAAATTCTGAGATATTTTTAGGAATGTTTTGTACGGTAGATGTGCAAGCCTGCATAAAACTAAATTGTAATTATTCTCTTGGGAGTAGTTGTAGTAAAGACTGAGTCTGACACTTGTACATTTATGGAGTGGAGGTGTAGAGATTTGGAACGTGACACTGGTACATATAAAGAGTGTAGGTGTAGAGACTTTGAGTCTGATATTTGTACATTTAGGAAGTGGATGTGAAGAGACTTTGAGCCTGACACTTGTATATTTAGGTACAGTTTCGTATTTTGCATCGAGTTAGAATTTTAAAGAAAAAGAATTTCCTCGGCTTTCCTCACTGGTTATGCTAGCTATTTAACATAAACTTGTATATGTTAGTTATTATTCAAAGAACCTTTAATTCCCGTTATTTTGGCGTATGATTGATGGGTGTAATATGGGGTATAGAGTATACAGCATGGCCTTACTCCAGATATGCACCTTTCAAAAAGAGGCCATTTCCATTTGGTTTCCTTCACGTCAAAGGTAAAGTGTATAAAAAAGCCGACAACATTTTGTTTCACATTTTACATATTTAGTAATGCATTCATTGCACTTTCAGAAGCTGATATTGTCTAGTCTGGCAAAATTCATTTCCCCTATTTTAATAGCTGCTAAGGATAGTGTATTTTAGACTAATTCAGGCTGATTTGTTTTTAGCGCAAGGGAGCAGTCATTTTAGTTAGCAGTGTGCTTAGATCATGTAAATTTAAAAAATTACAATATCCAAATAAATGTCAGGCACGTGATATAAAAGTTACATAGAGGTATGCAAACATTGTCCCCACTATGCATGTTTTAAATGCAAACAACTTTATCCAACATATGTCACGCTCTCAAAAGTACAAAATATCTGGTTAGCGACCCCTATAGGGATGTGTAGATGCTTTGTGTGTCACACTTGTACATATAGTTCGGACCTCAACACATCAGTCATGACTTATGTTCTTACGCAAATGAGATCACTGAATAAAAATTCAAAAATAGACAGTACAATTATCAAGTTTAGGCAGTTGAAACTTCTGATTTTATCTCAATATATGAATTTCACGATGATTTAAGCATACTTTTTTGATTGATCAAACGAATTTCTACCCGGGAGCTTTGATATGCGTTAATACCCATGACCAGTTTCCGGTGCGGGTGTTGTGTGTTTATAATTATACCATTCAAATGTAATTACAAAATGAATAAAAACACAATACGCATCTGGATCACTATATTGTAAGTAATTAACACAAGTATGGTAATTTTAATTTTTATTAATTTTAAGTAATTTTCACATAAACCGAAAGTTTGATTCATAGAATACATACAATGATTTTTATGGAATTAAAATAAACGGGCTGAAATGTAACCAGTTAGATTTTAAAAAATCCCACATCTATTAAGTTACACGACCTTAAAGTGTGAACAGTTTTATGTTATGATGCATGGGCTATGAAATTATTTCTTGATTAAGGTATATACTTACCTTATCTGCGTATTTGTTTTGGATATGAGTCAACGTTATGGCTTTCAAATATTTATTTTAAAGGTCTCTTTACTTTCGATTTCCAAATAAAATGTGTGGATTAAACATAGTTAATATAAACAATCGGAAATGTATTCACCATATACTTACACATAAAAAAGAAGTTGTTTTAATTCTTCAGAGTTTCATCAAGACAGTGAAATCAGCACATATCGGCAATACTCTCAACATTGATACATGTAGGCAATACTTTGCACATAACTATAATACACGAACGCAGTACTATTATAACATTGCTATATGACGGCAATAGTCTCATATAAGATTGAAACATGAAGTCTGTATTACGTACATAAAATTGATCCATGATTACAATTACATCCACATAACATTGGTAAATGAAAACAATTATTTCCACATAGCATTGATACATGGAGGCAATACTTTGCACATAACTATGATACACAAACGCAGTACTATTATAACATTGCTATATGACGGCAATAGTCTCATATAAGATTGATACATGAAGTCTGTATTACGTACATAAAATTGATCCATGATTACAATTACATCCACATAACATTGGTAAATGAAAACAATTATTTCCACATAGCATTGATACATGGAGGCAATACTTTGCATAAAACATTATTACACGAAGGCAGTACTCTCACATAGCATTAATACATGAATAATAATAATAATAATAATAATAATAATAATAATAATAATAATAATAATAATAATAATGAAGACTTTATATATCGCCTAATCTTGAGAAGCTCTAATTGCTTTACAACATCTATAATGATATGAATATTAAAAAAGGCTGACAATATTTAAGGTAGGAAACATTTTTAGGTCTTTAAGTTTGTTCTTGCAGTCGAAAAATTTTAAGAGCACTCTTGAAAGGGATCCCTGTGTATTTGTGTCTGATTTCAATGGGCAACTGAATTCCACGTTGCTGGACCCTGTTATGCAAAAGAACGTTGTCCATGACTTCATTTTCATAGTGTGAATAATGAGTATACCATTATCAGAAAAGTTGCGTAAATATCTTGCTGGTGTGTACACATGGGTGAGGCCGGATAGGTATGATGGACTGGAGTCCATCAGTGAAACGTAGCACAGAAAACAATTTTTTTTTATTCTGGATTGAACGGATAGCCAGTATTGGGTATATAGTAGTGGTGAGGTGTGCTCTGACCGTGGTACTCTAAGGGTTATCCGAGCAGTTGTGTTTTGAACCTTTTGAAGTTTCTGGAGTAGATATTGAGACGAACCAGACATAATTGTGTTACAAACGTCCAGTCTTGAAAGTACTAATGAACACACAAGTGTTTTAGTGGCATCAACTGAAAGAAATATATTTGCGAATGGAGCTGATGCGCATCAGCTCAAGATATGCCAAATAATACATGTATAAGCTTTAAAATGAAACATACCAATAATAACATATATACTAGTGATTTTTTTTTACCTTAAGACAGTTAAGAATATTTTCGACTTGTAGGTATAATGGTTTTAGATTTTTCTATAGGCCATGAACAGTAATATATTGGTAAATATTTTCTTCTCAATTCCTTATAAAATGGACAAAATGATAAAATGACAAATGATAAAATGACAAAATTATACTTTTGTTTTCAACAGTTCTTGTATTAAACCTATTATATAGCCTTTTGCTTTTTGGTACTGGACTTCATTACCAACGATCCCTTTCTATATTCAAGTTAGGTGATTTATTCCATGGGATTCCCTCATAACGACCCCTTTCTATATTCACGTTATGCGATTCATTCCTTGGGACAAAATCATTACGAATCGATTCTATATTACACTTATGCGATTTGTTCTTTGGGATCCCCTCATAACAACCCGTTTGTATATTCTCGTTATGCAATTCATTCCTTTGTACTTCCTCATAATGAATCATTACTATATTTCAGTTTTGTCATTCTTTCCATGGGACGCCCTCAAAGCAACCACTTTCTTTATTCAAGTTATGTGTTTTAAGTTATGTGTTTTGTTCCTTTGGGATTCCCTGATTACGCCCCGTTTCTATATTTAAAATATGCGATTTGTTCAGTGGGTTCCCCCTTTCTCTATTTAAGTTATGCGATTCATTCCATGGGAAGCCCTCGAAACAACTCCTTTCTATATGCACGTTATGCGATTCATTCCATGGGAAGCCGTCATAACAACCCCTTTATATATTCACGTTATGCGATTCATTCCATGGGAAGCTTTCGTAACAACCCTTTTCTATATTCACGTTATGCGATTCATTCCATGGAAAGCCGTCGTAACAACCCCTTTCTATATTCACGTTATGCGATTCATTCCATGGGAAGCCCTCGTAACAAACCCTTTCTATATTCACGTTATGCGATTCATTCCATGGGAAGCCCTCGTAACAACCCCTTTCTATATTCACATTGTGCGATTCATTACATGGGAAGCCCTCGTAACAACCCATTTCTATATTTACGTTATGCGATTCATTCCATGAGAAGCCCTGGTAACAACCCCTTTCTATATTCACGTTATGCGATTCATTCCAATAGACACCCTCATAATGATCCCTTTCTATATTCAAGTTATGCGATGCTCTCACTGGGACTCCCTCATGACTAATCGTTTCTATATTCAAGTTAAGCGATTTGTTCCTTGGGGTCCCCTCATAGCATCCCGTTTGTATATTCACGTTATACGATTCGTTCCATATGACTCCTTCATAACGACCTGTTTATATATTAAAGTTATGTGATTCATTCCTTGGTACTCCCCCATAACGACACCTTTCTATATTAAAGCTATTCGATATTGCTTTGAATCTAACTAGCGCATTTTTAAAGCCAGGTTCATTTATTACACTCACGTAATCTTTAAATTCACTACAGGTAGTATTGTTCTAGCTTGGTTTATGATCTCAAAGTGGCTATCATATATTTTGCTTATACTAATATAAGACTCAATATGTTACTGACTGAAATCGCAATATTGCAATTATTGTTCCATACATAACAAAATTCTCGAATATATCTCAGAATTTACTTGAAATGCCCAATCATAACATTATTAGAGTTTTTGCTTCGCAGCGTCACTATTTAACTTAAGTTATAAACATCAAACTATCCATATTTTCTTTCAGTATTCAAGTCCAACATTTTAAAACGTTTATTTTTCTAATTGTCATCAACAGGTATCTAAAATTAATAAATTGTTGTCACCGTTTAACATCATTTCTCAGAATATTGTATGAATTTGCTAAACGTTTTTTTTCTTTTTGGGCGAAAACCTAATGAAATTGATCTATAAGTAAACATGGATCGGAGAAGAGGTTATACAAACTTTAAATTTTTTTCCTTACTGAAATAATTTGCATACGTTAAAAGAACTTCATTCCTCTGAACACTTAGACAATTTTTTTAACACTACTGTATTTTTTGGAAAAAAGGTAGTTTTAGGTTCGTAACTATTTTTAATACTTTTATAATAAAAAATAAAATAAAATTAGGACATAGGTATTTAAATATATCTACATCTCTCATAATTCACCGTTGTAATTGGCTGATTGGTTTGTACTGGTTTGTCTTTATGCCTCGTTCAAACGCTATGATTTCTTTGTTACCAGTTTTATCATAAAGGTTCTCAGAATGGTTACATTATTCCATATGAATCAATAATGTTTGCAATGAAATTTTGGATTTTGTAAACATTAATTCATCTTCCGCACATAAAAACATGGATAAATCGTCCAATTAGTAAACATATTCTACATTTACAATATTGTATGTTACCAATATTGCTGTTTATGAAAGGTTCAAATGTGAAAATTTAGAATTGCATATTTATTTTGTATTTTAGAGTTATAGAATGTTTGTAATTAATGTAGGAAACTTTTGTATTCAAGAACCCGTTCTGCTTTTATCTTTACCCTGTATTCACTTTTGCCAGAATTTATACATTTTGCATCTTGGTGCATATTCACTTTCAGTTGCAGGATTTGTCTTCCAGTAGATTTTCTTAAGATGTTTTGCCTTCCCATATGATCTAGATTGTGGTGATATTTAATTGCACCCTACACATGCACGAATATTCCTCAACTTTCATTAGAGCAGGTAAAAATCCATTATCACACGAAGCATTTTCCCATGAGACCAATCTGCTACGATAAATGTGTATTTAGTGAATTTGTTAGAAACTAACTCGCTTTATTTTGTTCAGCATAATATTAAAATAATAAGTTCTAAGTTTAACGATTATTGAAGAAAGCTGCCTATGTGGAATTCTTGCATTTGCGTAATGTGTTAATTTACTTTACATGCAGGCCGATTTAACATATGTGGGCGTATGTCATGGTAACTCGATTTACATATCTCACCACGACTCTAAGCGATTATTGATACATGTCCTTGCTACCGGGTATAAAAGTTCGTCTCTAGTATGTGCACGTTACTAACTAAGAAGTCGCTCATATCGAAACGGTGACTAACTTACATGTCAAACAGGTATGTGGGATTTTTAAATTTTATTCTTGATATGTTATTATTCACGTTGTTTTGTGTATGTTTTTATTCACTTTGTTGCGTGTAAGTATGCAGTGGCAAAATAAACATGCTGCGTCAAAATTCAAGTAAGAAAATGAAAATAGACAATAAATTATATAAAAATTTGAAGATTTAACATCATAAACAACTAAAATCACACTGTTCAAATGTATTTCAGTCGTGCACGATACGAAAACATGGACATTCCTATGGCATATGTTTGGTGGTAGCTCCGAGTGATTTGGGTGTGAGTTTTGTTTAACTGTAAGCTCATAATAACAATTAGCTACAATTAAAGAACAGAATGGTTCACGTTTATCGTGTGATGATCCAAAAGGTACGAGATACTTTCTATTTTTGTATAGGGCGTAAATAAACAAGATCTATAAATTAAACTCGTTTGCTTTACAATACGTGAAATCTAAACTGCTGTTGCCTTTTTCTATAAATACAACGTTTTATAAAGGGTGACCAAGAGCAGCTTTGACTAAAAGTATCATTTTGTTATATTTGTTCCTGTATAAATATTGAATTAGTTGAGATTTTCTCTTGCGAGATCGCATGCGAGATCTCGAAATATTAGTTACCTGTTGATACACAAAAATTATTACTTCATTCTTTTGGACCATAGTTAAATATGATTCCGTTTGAAGAAAACTTGATACAATACAATGTGAAAGAAGGCAAACGTCGCAACGGATCATGAATTAATATATTGGTTAAAGATTGCAAAATCTTCCACTTGAAGGGGATGCTTCAAATGATTTCACATAAGTGTATCGTGTTATGTTCGTCAGAAGCAATGATGGCACTGCTATATCGTTAAAGACGGCTATAACATAGCAATTGACGGTTGGTTAATAACTACAACACGTACACATGACTCAAAATAAACTAAAACATTTTTTGTTTTGTTTTGACGTAGTGTTGTGAACGTAGTTATCATTTAGTTGGGATTTCGACTTTTGGTTATAAAGACGAGAAAGGAATCTGAGTAACGAATTTATAGACTTGTAAAGAGTGAAAGACTGCACATTTTCTAAATCTTTTTTGTACAACAAAAATTATGATTGTAAAAGGAAAGTACGATTCGGCAGAGTACAAACGCAGCAATGGCCTTGGAAATGGAGTCACAGTTAATTTTCTCATGTTCACATAACATCGATTTCTTTTAAATTATTTTTGGAAATTCCGTTCTAGCAATACAAAGTATCATCGCCGATAATGAACAAGGTTAAACATATTTTAAATTAAATACATAGTACTAATGGTGGAGGAAGAACTCGGCAAAACCTTTGGAAAGAACCACCGACCCACGTGAAGCTACTGGCAAGCATTCTCACATACCCACATTGGCCGAATCTGAGACTCGAACCAACGCAGATAGATGTGAGATGGCAGGGATCCGTAACGGAGAGCGCTTTAGAACCACTCGGATACTCGGGGCACCCATTTGTTTTTATGTAACACTTGGATATACAGGAAGGCATTATATGAGAATTATAGCCTGTATTTGATTCAACAAGAGCTCCCACTCCCGCGGCAAATTTACTGCCGTCAATCGTTTTCCTACATGACAAATTCTCATTTAAATGTTTAAGAAGAAGAGGACAATTATTTAAAGCAGCAATTAAATATTTAATTGATTTTAAATATCAATATTAAAATGTGTAAAAGATAAAGGAAGGAACAAATTACAACAGATTACATTTAAATTATAGGAAAAATAAAATCATATAAAATGCGGAATATGTGTTTCAGTGTTATTTATCAAGAGAACCATATATTAAACTTTTAAGCAGGGTATCTGCTGTGTCGCATCATTCATGATGAATTTTGTCATATTTGCATCATTTTGGATTGTTCTTCTATTCTCATGAAAACGTTCCAACAATCGACTTAAAACTTTATATTATATGGGCGATGAAAACAACATTTTTTAAACTTTCATTTGCATTGCAAACCCACTCTCACCACAATACAAATACTACTACTAGTACTACAAAATAAGTAATAAATCAATAATAAATAAATGAATTTAAAAAATTCAATAACTTCAGATGAGAATAACGAAAATGACGATAACAATAAACAATTGATTTAATTCATAACTACAAACAAGAACAAGAAAAACAAGTGTGTCAAAACAGTAGCATCACCCTAATGACACAAGATGGGCCTCGAGTGGCCGAATGGTCTTAAGCACTGTCCGTTACGGATATCTGCCATCTCACCTTGGTCTGCGTGGGTTCAAGTCTAGTATTCGGCCAATGTGGGTATGTGGGATAGCTTGTCAGTAGCTTCTCCTGGGTCGGTGATTCTTTCCGGGTTCTTCCGCCACCATTAATACTGGCCGCCATGTATAGCCTATCTTGTGCTGAAAAATGGCGTTAAACCATAAAAAACAAAAACAAAAACAAAACAAACTAATGGCACAAGAACGATGACAAAGTCAGGATATCGTTAAGCGAATGATTTGTCCTTGTTACCTCATCGTATCTAATATATACATAATATATATATATATATATATATATATATATATATATATATATATATATATATGAACATTTGTTTTAATTTTTGATTGATCGTAATACAGTTATTAAAAATTAACTTGTTTTCGAGATCTGAGATCATGAGTATCCAAGGAAATATTTTAACGGTAATGTTTTTAATTTTACTCCATTCATATATTTATATTATTACTTTGTTTTGATCCTTTTAGATTGCAAGCAAACTAGTATGTGCATTGTGGGCCTACGCGCTAATAATTAGTGGAGCCGCCACGTATTAATTTATTAAACCGTTTTAAGAAAACATCAGTCACGTGTTTTACTTTAGATTAATACCATATATGTGGAGGATTGAACATCCGCAGGAAAATCAGATTGGTCGTAAATGTTATCGTTGTAAATATTAGACATTTGTAGTAGCTCTATTACGTTGATTTATTAGTATGCAACACGCCGTATGACGTCACTGTTGACGTCTAAAAAAGTATTTCTGTCAATAATGTAACGTAACAGCTGTATACAGTTGTTGTGTCTGGTAATGTCATATATTTTAAGATAATTCAAATAAGTATATTCTATTTTTACAATCCATTATATTGCTAATGAATGCCTTAGTGTAAAACGTAGGTAATACTCTGCTTCCGTTATGTTCTTGTCGTGTAATATAAAGGGATATTTAGTGTTTTTCCTATTACCACAAGACTGCACAACGCTAATGAAACACGCTATTGGTCTCAAAGCAACAGGTACAAGTTCACTCCTAGAGTTACCGGACAAAAGCAATTCGAATTCAAATGCTAGAGTTTAGCTTCAGGTAGTTGTTTCCCCGTTTTCAAGGAATACAAGACAAGAACAGATTTATAAACGGATACGTAATCATAAAGTACAAACACAACAAGCAAACAACAACAACAACAACAAAACAATAGTAACAAACGAAAGGCTGTTTATAAATTGAACGGTGAACGGATGACAAGGGAAGTAGTTTTTATTTTTTTTCCTCGTTCTAGGTTTCGAGAAGAGTAAGGGCAATATTCAGGATTTTGTTTTTGCTTGAAATGCAGATATCCTAATTGACTCCGACAAATTGATAAAGGTGTATGTTGATAAAAGATCCAAGTGATTGTGCAATGAAACATCATATAATCGTCTGAGTTCATTATGATTATTTATAATTTGTCTATAATGAGAAAGAAAAAGTAAAAGATTGCTGAAATAATTCAAGTTAATCAAAATGTTACAACAGCAGATACGATCACTTGTTGCAAGTATAACCACAACAAAAGTAATAGCAACAACAAAAACATGAATACTATTGCTACTACTACTACTACTACTACTACTACTACTACTACTACTACTAAGCTAGAATGGTTGTATTTCGCAGAGGTGGCTATCTCAGAAGTTACAAAAAGTGGTACTACGGCTTAAATTGTTTGGCCAGAGACGTGAAGATATTGTTAGGTAGACGCAGCTTGTCATTGGGAGCAGAATTCACTTGTCAAAGTTATCTAGAATTGGTAGGAGATGGCGATTTTTTTGTATCGTATCACTATGCTTAGTGGGGGAACATGCTAATCGTAGATAACATTGGAAGATATGAAGATATTTGCTATGAGGAAAAAATGTGTCAAATTTGCGACGTTAACATGGAAAATTCCATTTACTAGTACTACTTGTCCGCTGCTTGGAGAAGTACAAAAATATCTACCCACCTTTGTATATAAAAATTCAACTTTAGAAAAATTTAGGTCTTTTATACAAATTTATACTAGTAAAATTCTGATGACTAATTTAACAATGTTTGCTACAAAAGCCTTAATCATTGGAGAAACCATTTAGTTTAGGACTCCTGCTACATCACATCCAAGACCAATTTAATAAAACTTTCTCCATGCAGGTTTTTGTATTCCCCTTAAATGCGTTTTGTTGTTGTTGCGATTACTGTGTAATATATATACATGTATCTCACCCAATTAGAAAAATGCATTAATGATTACTTTCATATATATCACTTCCAATAGATACGATATTCTCATGTTACGCACTATAAGGTCTTTTTGTACCGCATGATGTATGGATACTTATCATGGGCGAGTGGCTTGTAATACAAATAAAATCTATTATTATTATTATTATTATTATTATTATTATTATTATTATTATTATTATTATTATTGAATCATTACAGCTGAACTCGGAACCATAACACCATGTCAGCTACATTTGTATTTGTTGCTTGGATATTCGTGCGCATGCTCTCTACAGTTTATGCTCAAGACAAGTTACAATGGTCGGAGGAGGATGGAGATTTGTTATTAACTGGTAAGCTGTTTAAGCGTTTCTGTATTGACTCAAGATTAACGGAACTTTATACTGCTACTACTACCATGACATTTCTATTACTACCACAATCAATACCACTCTACTACCAGCGTTGGTACTGTTGTTGCTGCTGTTACTTTTACTACAATTGTTACTACTACCTACAATTACCAGTACCATTGCTGCTTGCACTTCTACTATTACTAGTGATACTAGCACCTCTTCTTCTTCCTCCTCGTCGTCGTCTTCTTCATTATTATTATTTATTATAAATTATTTATTTATTATTAGTAGTAGTACTCTTATTATTATTACTATTATTATTTATTATTTATTATTATTATTTATTATTATTATTATTATTATTATTATTATTATTATTATAAATTATTTATTATTATTATTATTTTTTATTATTATTAGCAGTTTTATTGTAAGAACGCTTAACTAGGAATGTTTACAATCCAATTCAAATCGAGACTTCTGATGTGACATATATTTGACAGACACTGATATTAGGTCATATTCTGTTGATCATTCGATCCTTAATACAATTAAACACTTACGAAAGTTAGAAATGTATTTCGGAACATTATATTACTAACAACTTTTTCTGATATGAAATACAGCACTTTATCTAGTAGGTTATTAAGAAAAGTAGATCAGTAATTTCCTTGGTCATCAAAGCGTGAATCTTTGTCGGTGCCTGTCAGATATGAGAAGGTCTGGAATTGAATCACATTAGGAGATTACTAATTGATAAGTCGTTTATTTCGCCAACTATCTGAAGTCTCTGATTATAAATAATCGATTCATTCGATTGGATGATTTTGCTGTGTTGAACGTCGAGGTACGCACATGCTCATCTCGGCATTAACGTAATACGTCTAAATGAAGTTAATCATGGAGAGGACGTATCAGGTGCATTAAATAAACATTCAGTTTTTGTATGCTGCTAATTTGTGTGTGCTGCATTCTGCAGATATACTTATGTATTTAATATAAATTATCAATATTTTACAATATACGCATATATTTATTTGGTGAATATGTTGTCTGTGTGTATTGCACATTATTGTGTGTGTGTGCGTGTGTGTGTGCGCGCGATTTGGTTTCAGTCACATCATATCGCTATTATGTTTGCAGTGTGAGAGTTCATAGTAAAGTCTAACACTGTGGTATCATGACTTAGGCATGCAGCATCATGTCCCACCCAGTCACATTATCCTGACACCAGGCCGACCAGTCCTAGCACATACCACTTAATTCTTAGCGTTAATATATAGGGGGAGGGGGTGGGGGTGGGGCCAGTGGTCTAAAGCGCTCTCCGTTACGGATTACTGCCATCTCACCTCTGTCTGCGTGGGTTCGAGTCTCAGATTCGGCCAATGTGGGCGTGTGAGATAGCTTGTCAGTAGCGTCTCGTGGGTCGGTGGTTCTTACAAGGTTTTTTCCCCGGGTTCTTCCTCCACCATTAATACTGGCCGCCATGTATAGCATATCGTGTGCTGAAAAATGGCTTTAAACCATACAACAACAACATTATATATAGATATCATACCTTCATATAAAGAAAACTATTATCATACAGGTCAGAGAAAACTTGCACTTTAGTGTCATCTGATTGGCTGTTAGACAATGGAAACTACGCGATATAGCGACTGACAAGTATACCATAATACCACAATGGCAAAAGTTGTTTGGTTATCGAGAAAAGCAAGTGAACCTACTATGCAGTGCATCACGAGATTGAATTATATCAATTTTTTTATTACACTTTATGATGGCTAAATATCAATCTATTCCACCAAACAAAATTGACACGAAACACATCCCATCCACCTTTGACTTGCTAGCGTCGAGTTTGAACCTCATTCTTTGAATGAGAGTAATGTCCAGACGCAGTGATGTATTAAGAGTTTTGGCGCCCCAGGACACCTGTCACAAGGAATTTACACTCCCAAAGACCACTGGGCACCCTTTGTAACCCTTCCACCCCCCGTCCGCCCTCTTCCCTTTAATGCACCACTGTCCAAACTGAACAGTTTTATCGTCTTTAGTTAAACGTAATCTCCTTCAAACTTGATATTACAGATTCAAGTGGCATGAAATCCGAATTTCAAGAAGAAGACATCAAAAGTGGATACCCCTACTTTTCAAACTACATTCAGGCACGTGCTGGTACTCACATTCAGGACTCGACATTCGGAAATAGAGGCGTACCTCCTATAGTACTCAAGTCAAGTAGCAAGACAAAGCATTTTTCGAAACTGTCTAGCGGAAAGCAGCATTTGTACCCATCATCTGCAGATCGGAACTATGTTTTCAACGGAAGTGACGAAACATACGGAGCAAAGAGGAGCCGCATGGGTTGTGACGTAACAAAGATGACCATACAGAATATCATTGAGTATCTGAGACGTCGGCGAGTTTGCGGCATCAAGGCATCACAACTTAGATTTGGCACGGGCGGCAGGAAATGATGCAGCATTACGATAGATCCAATGAAATCCATATAAAAATATTATGATTTGTATTAAAACGGACAACGATTGAGATCGAAGTCTGACTTATACAGCATTGAAGGGAGGCTAACCTCAACAACCTGCTATTGGATAGACAATCTAAACATGTATTTGGCTGCAGTAGATTTTACGATGTGGCCACTGTAAAAGATATACTGAATTAATTTCCTTTCAAAATGTTGGCGCTACTTTGCATAGGGTTTAGAATTGTAAAGAAAAATAATTTTCCCCGCATGTGTTCACTGGTTATACTGCCCATTTTAAAGGACCTTGCATGTCTTAGGTATAACGTAAGGAAACGTTAATTGCATTTAATTTGGTGTATGGTTGATTGGTGTAATATGGGTTATAGAGTATACAGCTTGGTCTTACTTAAGATGTGTATCTCTCAAAAAACTGCTAGCTTCGCTTAGTCATTTTCACTTCCTGGACTGCAGAGGTAAATTGTAGAAAAGAGAGCCAATAACAGTTTTAATTACATTTTTGTACTCTCAGAAACCGTTAGTGTCTAGTGTGGCAAAATTCATTTTCCCTATTTTAATAGCTGCTTACGATAGTGTCCATTAGACTAATTTAGGCTGATTTTTTCAGCGCAAGGGAGCAGTGATTTTAGTTAGCAGTGTGCTTAGATCATGTACAATTTCCAAAAATTGCAATATCCAAATAAATGTCAGGCACGTGATATTAAAGTAGCATAGAGGTATGCCAACATTTTCTCGATTGTGCATGTAGCAAATGTAAACAACTTCACCTTACCCCCACCACTTTCTCAGAAGTTCATAAATTCTGAAGAGCGCCCCCTAATGTTAGATGTGACCTTGAAATGTGACGATGACGTTTGTAAAAATAAAGCAAATCTACTTCTACAGCTATCTGATAGTTTATTTTTAAATGACGTTCATTAAGTTCTTATTAGAGAACACCTGGCCCAGGAAATGAAGTGGTGAATTTAAATGTTTCAATGACAACAATTTAGAGAAGGTTTAACTTTATATTCCATAATTTCTGGACAGTTTATCGGTAATTCTTTACATCTGCACCTATCGAAGTCGTCTGCATTAATTATGGACTCTCTCTCTCTCTCTCTCTCTCTCTCTCTCTGTATGTCTGTTTGTTTGTGTGTGTGTGTGTGTGTGTGTGTGTGTCTGAAACCGTCAGCATATCTTCTTCAATTTCAATAATAGTTGCTCATGTAAAAATGGTGTCTGGTAAACATATTTAAGATACCGAATCAATTCATATTTTACATTCAGGAGATTGGCTTACACCGAATAATGGCTACATAATAATATTTTCTTAGTATAACTTAAGCTGAAATAAATCTTTGGAGGACTTCTTTTTTAGCAGGGATTTTGTTCCCTTTCATTCATGTCCAAATATAACCAAACTTTCTAAGCTTTACTCTACACATACAAGGTTTTGACTAAATTCACATGATTAGAAAACAAAACGCAGAATCAAAAGATTATATGGAGAAACATTTTATACTGTAGTACACAATGAACACGATAACGTTGTCTTATTTTCGTCTCGTTAAAAGTCATTAATAACGTTACCCTAGTCATATTTTGGTTAGTAATGCACGGCATATATGTGCTTAGTGGGATTAACAATGTATACCGTTATATCAAAAGGCTTTTCAGCTATATTGAACAGATCAAAGTAACACTTACTCTAACTTCTTTCAGTCGACAAAAATAAAACAACCTGTCAAACAAAACTAGCATCTGCGAGTTACAAATTGGCTACGTTCTAAGACATAATTTAACTGCCTTCTGACATCAATCTTTTCACAAGTTCTTTTGTTGGAAGGTCTTGCAATGTATTACAACTTTGCTTCCACTCCCAGTAAGAAAAAGACGGTTAGGTAGACAAGACTCTTGACTTTAACAAACACCCGTGAATATGCCAAAGAAAGCCCCCCCCCCTCCCCTCCATCATGGCCATGTTATTTATCTTCAGCTTAGAAACTTTTAATTCAATGCATTTTTATATACAAAGAAAACTTCTCCCACTTACACGAATTTATGTCTAATATTTTGTTTCTTCTAACGCGGTTCGAAGTTACAGTGGGAATCTTAACGTTTTTTGTGAGTAATTGTGTGGCGTAACTCTCAAAGTTCTATTTAAGAAACTTGATTTAATTTGCAGTCTTGTGTAGCTCTAGATTTTATTTAACGAGTTTATTTTAAGAACCTGCTTCAAATTCTATGTAATTATAGGTTCCATTCTACCAGATTATTTCAAGCACGTGCGTCAGTTTGTATTTTATTTAACCAGTTTCTTTCAAGTACGTGAGTCAGTGTCACGGAATTGTATAAACCTTTTTTATTTATTTATTAAATTCGTGTACTATAGTTTCGTTTAAAGCATACAACGATACCCGAGGGTAAATGCTGCATATTTTGTCGTATTTCAAAATATTGAGTTCGGTCCATCCTATTCCGCGCGTGCGAAGTGCTTTTGACGAGATGAATCGAGTCTCATCGGTACGCGACGTATCTACGCGTGGTTTTATTGCTCGTGCGATGTTACCAGAAGACGGTCATAAGGAAAGAGTAAGTAGCGTACCGTTTGGTCAGAAAGAACCGTTTATGCATTGACTTTCGGCAATTGAACAATATAACCGTTTTCGACGCAGAACCGATGCCAGACATGGAAATGTTATTTTCAAAGTTGGCAGGTCATAAATACGTTTCCAAATTAGACCATACCAAGGGATATTGGCCGATACCAATCGCTGATTATGTCTGCGAGTTAACGTAATTCGCAACTCCCAGTTTAAAGTTATGCCTTTCGGTTCAGTCAACGCCAATGCGTCATGTATTGGTCTCGTGCGCAAACTGTTAAATGGTATGGAAAACGTCGACAGTTTCGTAGATGATATCTTGTTTATACACATACATGGAATGAACATGTTATGATATTAAGGGATCTGTTCGATAGACTTCACACTGCCAATCTTACAGCTAGGCCCACTACATGTAGCATAGGGTATTTTAGCTTAGAATGTTTGGGACGCCTTATTAAGTGGACCAGGCCAGTTAAAACCTCACCCAGATAAGGTAAGAGTAATCAGAGATGCACCTAGACCAGAAACTAAAAAAACGGGTAAGATCTTTCCTAGGTTTCATTGGATTTACAGGATATTTGTCCCGAATTGTATGGCTACCGTCAGCTCATTAACCGACTTCACTAGGAAAGAGCAACTAAAATAGTTTCATGGGGTGTGTGCCAGGAAAAGCATTTAACGCTATAAAACAGAAATTGGTAAGTGCACCAATCTTACAGTTGCCAGAACTATATAAAATAAATTGTGCTGAGGACAGATGCATCCGATATAGGTCTTGGAATATAGGTTTTGCTACTGGAGCAAGAGCGGATTAAATTTTCCATTGCTTATGCGAGTAGGAAATTGCTGTCTATGGAGCAAAACTAATCTAAGATTGACATGGAGGGCCTACCCTTAGTATGGGGGATAGGAAAATTCCATACGTAACTTTTTGGGATGGAATTTACCTGACAAATTTACCATCTTCCGCTCTTGTACATGAACAAGGCAAAAAGTTGCCAACGCAAAATTGATGGGTTGGGCGTTGTCTTTGCAACGTATAGTTTCTGAAGCGAGACGATTCAAGGATCAGAAAAAGTGGGTGCTGATTTTTTAAGTAGGGTGTAATTATCAAATCATTTTCTTTCAGTATTTTAAAATTGAATATTGTAACAATAGCTAAGGGGGGTATTGTCACGGAATTGTATAAACCCTTTTTATTTATTTATTAAACTTGTGTTCTAGAGTTTCGTTTTTGACGTACAACGATACCCGAGGGTGAATCATGCATATTGTGTCATATTTCAAAATAGTGAGTTCGGTGATGAGATGAACCGAATGCCTTCAATGCAGTAAATATCTGTGTATAAATACTTTATCATGTGTAAAGCTCTTTACATTACGGATTGTCTTGTCAGTCAGCAGTCTACTATAAGGACTCGCACATCTCCAGCTGTAGAGGTATGTAAGCGTATCATTGATCGTATATACGATAACACTATTTGTACTACCACGTCAATTTTTTTGCTTGTTTTGTAGCTATGGTTTACACAGAGCAATGCACACATTTATATCATTAAGTACGACTTGGCGATAGATTTGTATTAGTAATATAAGGCTACAGTTGTAAGAAATGTTTAATTCAGTAGGATTTTTATCGAGCAGAGTTAGGTTTATTTTCTGAACTTGTTGTTTTGTAATTATTGTGCCGGTAATAGTACCTGTATAAGTTACCGTGTATAACGTTATTACGTGTTTATGACCGTGACATATATATATATATATATATATATATATATATATATATATATATATATATATATATATATATATATATATATATATATATATCACGTACACGGTATTGAATATGTTTTCAGCTGTCCAGTATCTCGAGTGTCAGGTGTTGTCCATTGTCTGGACTGTCCAATCTCTGGAGTGTCCCAGTTGTAGAGCTGTCCAGTATCTGGAGAATCCCACCTGTAGAGCTGTACAGTATATGGAGTGTCTGGAATGTCCAGTATCCGGTGATATACAGTATCTGGAATGTCCGGTATTGTTCAGAGTCTAGTGTCCGGAGGAAAGTGTATAGCTGTCTGGGGTGTCCAGAATAGCAAGAGACCTGAGGGTTCTAAGTATCAGAGTAATCGAGGTCTACATGGTGAAAACTGTAAAGCCAACCACAGGAATTATTGGTAGCAGCTGTGAAGCTGAAATAATGTTCTGACGACGGAGTGTATCTCCTTGCATATAATCCTGTAGCCGTGGGCTAAATTTTGGGGTACGTAAAACCAGTTGCATCTTTCGGGACTGTAATGATAAGTTATATATATATATATATATATATATATATATATATATATATATATATATATATATATATATATATATATATATATATATATATATATATATATATATATATATATGTCCTTTTCATTTGCATAATTTCACTGAGTGAATTCATTTTACTGCACGAATAAAATTCTACATTTGTTTGCTAGCTGAGTATTATATCCATCTTTCCATTGTTTAGTCACTGTGAATCATTCACACCTTGTGTTTGTCTTTTGTAGAGTAATTTGTTTGTATTTTTCTTCATTAGATTTGTGCGTTATTACATTAATAATACAATATTTGGATTAAATATATAAGCACATATTCATAATTTATTGCTCATTCAAGTCATTCACTATAAAAACATTGTATTTATATCATCGTCAAAAGTGTCCTGTTGTGAATCCGAAACTCCCACCCGGTTATCTTGTTACAGTCAGTTTGCATTGTTCTGCAGATTTAGGCTCTGCTCAGCCAACTTGCATCAAGTACATACGTCGGTTTATAATTTTGTGTAAATCTAGATTCTATTTGACAAACCCGTTTAAATACATACGTCAGTTTACGTCAGTTTGTGTTCATCATAAACTCACCCTTGCTGCTTCTCTCTTTAAATAGCCCCTTCTTATTTTCTTTGGTGGTGACACTTGACAAGTTACTTCCTCTGATGGTGACAACATTTCAAGCCTACACAGCTGATGTTTTGGTGTTGAAGGTTCTGATACAGTTGCAGTTACTTGGTTGTCAGTTTCCTTTAAGCATTGTACAGACGGGACAGCATCATCATTGAGTTCGACTTTCTTTGGTGCCCTACCCATATGCTCAACCTCAAATCTATACCTAAATGGGAAGCATTCTGGTGTGAAATGAAAGGAGCAGAGGGCGGAAAACGTAGTCGGACCATCCCAGTTTGCTCTTTTGATTTTTGCAAAATCTGTCCACCTAGTGACCTACGACAAAGTGCTTGGTCTTTCGGAAAGGAATGCATGGAAAACCCATCGGCATTTGTATTCCCACAATTTGCGGCAACACACCTGACACCGCTGCCCTTGCTTGTACCTCCACGATCTCCTCTTTGCATGATTGTGATGATAAAAGCTTTAAAACAAACTAATATGGAACGGAACACGAGCTTTGTTTATGTTTCACTAGAAACGGAAGTAAGGCGTGTGTTCATGAAGTGACGTCAGACGGTCTTCACTCGGCGGAAATTACCGAGCGATAAAATCGGTCCCATGTGTATTATTTTCGAAAACACACCTGAGCGTATTTCTCAGTTATTATGCCGAATTTTTCCATCGGGTTTGTTTATACAGCTTCCAGATTTTATTTTCTATTCAAATAATATTGAATTGTATTTTCGGTTTTTACACTGGTATGGCACTTTAACATGTTTCAAGTATTTGGGTCCGATTGTAATGTTGTGTAACTATTTCATCCACTTGCTTTAAGTACGTACATCAGTTGTAATGTTGTGTAACTATAGGTTCTACTCAACAAAATTACACCAAGTATATACATCAGTTTGTAACTTTTAACGAACTTTTCTCAAGTTCGATTTGCCTAGAGTATTTCAAGAATATACGCCAGTTTGGAATGTAGAGTAATTTTATGTTCTAATTAATCTGTACTCAAGTCCTGAAACGAGGTTTTGAATTCGTGGGAACATTATATAACGTTTTAAAATAAGTATTTGAAATACAGGTTTGTAAGTGTACAAAACAGCCATGGAGTTTTGAGCCATTCTCTGAAGGAAATGGGATGGATACTTATGGTAACGTAGTCTTAATAATGCTATTGATTTCCAATGCACAAAAGTAAATATTTAAAATGTCGAAACACTCAGATGAAGTATCACCTAGGGTATTTTATACTTTTAACGGTTCTTTTGCATTTTACCCGTAAATTTTTGCTTTTATAATTAGGATTTCTCGCGAGAATGTCACGTAGATTGCTTTAAGTCAACAGATCGCATGACTCTTTGTCAGTGGCTGTCATTGACCTAGATTCACCGTACGTGAAGGGGAAAATTAAAACTGCGTGTTTGGATGGACTATCACATGATGGCATACTGGGATGTCGTTATGTTTTGCAACAACCGAACCCCTAAGCCTGCACACCGACGCCGGCGAGTACTGTGGAAGGTCCAAAGTCGACAGTGAAACCAAATCGAGGAAGCTCAAACAGGAAAACGTAACTCTGACGCAGTTGCATAAATAAGCTGCAGAAGAAGGAGAGAATGAAACTCCGAATGCCGCGGTGAAGTTGCATAAAAGAAAGAGATCTTGTATCGCCACTCCAGGACTGGAAACGAACACTTCAAGCAAGTTGTCGTGCCAAAAAGATTGAATTGTTGAAACTCGCAAATGCAAATCTTATGGGAGTACGGTAGTCGGAAACTGTCTGCTGCCAAGAGGAACTACTATATATATATATATATATATATATATATATATATATATATATATATATATATATATATATATATATATATATATATATATATATATATATATGTGTGTGTGTGTGTGTGTGTGTGTGTGTGTGTGTGTGTGTGTGTGTGTGTGTGTGTGTCTTATTTGCTTTCTCCGGATTGATGTTTTGTAGAGTGATTGAATCATTTCCCGCCACGTTTGGACAGTTTGGAATATTATTCAAGAATATATTAAAAACGAAACAGAATACACCTTTATCTGGAGCACGTTATGAACACTCTATCAATTATATTTTAAATCATGATTTGGTCATGAGATTATGTGAAGTCAAGCACTTTTGTAAAACAAGGAGCATCGCTTTAATAAAAATGAAAAAGGACTCAACCAAAACTCAATTAAATATGTCCCTAATGATGCAATCGAAATAAAACCAAAATTAACTACCCATATGTAACACATGAACGAATCCAAATAAAATATAATTGATAGAGTGAGGTGGTAATCGGCAATTTGTTAATTCTTGACTGCAAAACGTTTTAAAAATCTGCATATAAATAAATAGTACCCATTATTAGGATTTTGATGATAACTGGAACAAATAGTTGGTATAAATGTGTGAATACGAAAAATATTTGATTTTAAAAAAAAATCTTATTTGCAACACGGTGGCCCGTACATAACATTAGTACTACAGATTCGGTAAGAAAATCCGAGGCAACTCAGTTATAAACATTTAATCAACATATATATATATATATGCCACTCCCGTATATATATATATATGCCACTCCCGACACGAATATTATTACTCGAAATTTACAGATGGATACTTTACACTTATCAGAAAGTCTAATGTTTGTTTTGCACGTTTCTTTAATAGGAAAAAATACCTAACTCGTTATACAACTCCTTGATATGAGTTATATTTTTACAATGTAAGCAAAAACATTTTATTATAGTTTTCTGAGAGCGGGAACAAATTTGTTTATGCAAATCAGTACATTACTTATCATATATATGATGCATGATAGATGTAGGATGAAACAGGAGAGTTCCATTATGATATTCGGTACCATAATATATGGATAGTCGCAAACAATACTACACGTAGTAATGACACATCTAATTTATATTAATTTGCAAAATACAATAAAATAAATGCTATGTATATCAAGACCTTGTTGTTATTGTTAAATATGGCATATTGTATTATCAAAGTTATGTTGTACAAAACATAATACCAGATTATTACAATTTCCAAAACGAGGAGATATTATATTTTTAGTATTTAACTATCTCACTCTTACATATAAATATAAAGCTTCAATAGATATATGCATGTACACAAAGCACAAAGGGATATATATATATATATATATATATATATATATATATATATATATATATATATATATATATATATATATATATCCGTGTGCGTGTGTGTGTGGAGCATTCTAATAGAAAGGATTTGTGACCATAATAGTGAAAATAAAGGTCAATGACCTTAATTGGATTCATGCGATGGTCTTCTGAGAGTTATGAATTGGTGCGTTACTATCTTTTTGATTGATATGTGTAGTTTTCAGGCTTCTTGCGATTCTGAAGCGATTAAAGACGCGTGGGAAAAGTCGAATCGAGCGGAGTGTTGTGGTGACGCTTGCGCTCCTTGTGTTTTTTTTTAATATTACCAATGGGGCTGATTTCATGTTCTCAGAGAATTTCCCGTACTTTATTTAAACGTCAGACTCATTTGCTTAAACGTCTTGCGTAAAAGTGGTTCTAATAACTGCACAAATTTGGATCTGGTTGAAAGTAGACGGTACTTATCAAAGTTGGTTACCTCTCTTCTCAGGGTAAACAATTTTTCACATGCTATAATTAGTGAGAAAATGCCACCCGGAGAACATCGTACCTTTTGCAAACTTTATTTTACTTAATTTGTATAGTATATGTATTTACAGGGCTTTTTGATATTTTGTCTCTTTGGTTTGGAATTCGAAGACTGTGAAGACCATGCCTGAGAAAAATAAACACTGGGATTATGATGAATTTATAAGGTAGGAAGTGAACAGATGTAGGAACCAGACAAGATTATTGTGTACCTATCCATATCGAAGTAGATGATGATTTAATGATTAGATGACATAGATGTCAAATCATTTTAACGTTGACCGTACCTCTATTTACCAAATCTGATTACTCACGATGACAGTGAGTCATACATTTCCCAGGTGTTTTCATATGGAATGAACTCTGTACCAAATTCTGTCAGGCGATGATCCCTCGTACAAACAAAACTGGCATCATCTACCTTGGTTCCAAAAAGGACGTATAAATCATTGTGTTGCATATGTGGTAACGCCTCGATATTGATCAATCCCACAAGAGCTTGTCGACAAGTGAGAGGTTATGATTTTTAGTGATGAAACTGGACACTTTACAACGTAAAAACTGGAGATATCTTATAGAATCTGCAAGGAACCATCACGAAAAACATGGTTGAAATCAACGAAATCCGGCAAATCAGAGACATTGATGTGCCAGTCGATTTTATCAACACTAGGTCGATACTACTAATACAACACTGAGACAATAGGTAGATTGATTGGTTGTCTAAATGGTATCTGCATTACTATCACCAATGCGTGTTGTAACTTCATGGTGTCAAATAAAAAGAATATGAACCAGAGTAACAGAAGATAAAGGAGTTCTTACAATTGTTCAATGTTCGACTTATTTTCGAATCTCTTGAGAAAAACAAAAGAAACAAATTTGATTGTACTAAACATCACATCGTCAAGAAGCGCGAGTCTGGATCAAACCTGTTTGTCTTAACTGGAAGTAAATGTGATTGGGATATACTGGTAATGTTGATAAATGATCAATGACATATCTGTATTTTGTCACCATTATCATGTATCGACGCAACCGGTATTGCTACATAATGTTTTAATGAACATAAAAATATCAATTGTTGCATTATAATCCTGATACAGAGCTTGTAATCAAATAGTCTCAAAACATTATACCGATGTGTTATTTTTGGTTGCAAAAAATATAATCACAACATTCTTACGAATCGTGTTTTATTTACAAGATAGGTTGTACAAATAAAATGAAAAAGAAAAAGATGTTTCAATGAGTTGTGCTCAATTTTCTTCTCTTTCAAGGATGTAATATATGTGTTTACATAGGGAAATGTGATGTAAAGGATTAGTTGGTCCTTTCTTGCAAAGTGTACAATCTTGGTTGTTCTTAATTACATTGTGTATAATTTTGATTGGTTATTATTACATTGTTAGATGATTCTTATTACAACATATATAATCGTGATTGGTCTTTATTACAACACGTACGGACCTTACCACAAAGTATATAATCACTGTAAGATTGTCCTTATTACAACGTGTATACTTTGATGGTCCTTATTACAATGTGTATTACAACGTGTATACTTTGATGGTCCTTATTACAACGTGTATACTTTGATGGTCCTTATTACAATGTGTATTACAACGTGTATACTTTGATGGTCCTTATTACAATGTGTATACTTAGATGTTCCGTATTACAATGTATATACTTTGATGGTCATTATTACAATGTGTATACTTTGATGGTCCGTATTACAATGCGTACACTTAAATGAGCCTTATTACAACGTAAATAATCTTGGCTTGTACTTATTACAAAATGTATAAACTTGGTTGGTTCTTGTTACAATGTGTAATAATCTGTTAGATAGTACTTATTTCAAAGTTTAACATGTTGGTTCCGCCTCATTACGTTTAATAACGTTTCACAAAATGTCTAATCAGAAGATGTTGCCACAATTACACGAATTCCACCATTTTGTTTGATGGGTCATGCTTCAGTTAAGAATTGTTGCATCAACATCAGTTCAAAGATGCAGATACACGTGATCTTCGCCAGTACCGCTGGTTCCTGTAACCTCATGGCCAAAGGATGTTGAATACTGCTTGGATCTAACTGGCTCCATATAATCGTTGGCATTTCTGTTGGTGCTGTATCCGTTGTCATATTTGACTGAGGTATTTGCCGCTGTACCCGAAGAATCCCTATAAAAAGGTAGACGGGTTTTAGTCGCTTGACTACCACTGTCACCATATAGCCCTACATGACACCTAATTATGACTTAAACAATATTTAAATGTGCCATGCAAAGTAGCAAACGTCAAGACGTTCTAGACGTTTACTGCTATATTTCATCATATTTGGGTTCAACGTCTTGAAACGTGTCAATTGTTTAAGAAATTGAATAAGCAAAAATTGCTATTTTCTAAATAAAACTAAATGGGAATGAATCGGTTTGTAAGACCTGTAAAGATGAATTTGAAAACACTTTGTCGAAACAAATGTCAACGAAGCACAGACTGAATTAAGTAGTTAAAATATTGGGTAATTACCAATCAAAAGCAAAAGTAAACATCGACTGATTAATAAATAATGAAATAAAAGTACATAAAACATGCAAAACGGGACAAACATGCAAAACTGAAATTCGCGCAAACTTTATATATAATTTCATATATGTATATGGTTCATTTTCTGAAAATGTACCTTTCATTCTTACTCGTCATGAAGAAATGTATTATAAACCGATCATCTCTCCCGATCTTTCTTGAATAGAACAACGCGCTCCCCCACCCCCAGAACAAATAGCGGATGTGAGGTCATTTGAGACACTGTATACAAAGGCATTGTTCATTATGGAGAACTCGCCCAATAGAGAGACTAGCCAATGGAGAAGGATTATATATTCTAATTCTGATATGTCGCCACATGGTTGTTAAGACTTTATTTATTGTTTTTCTTCAACGTAATAACTTATTAAATCAATAAATTTGTAAATTTTCAACTTTCTATTTGATAAACTTTGCTTCTGTACGTAACCAAAAAGAAATGGTATATATCCCTTTAGCTCCGCTCTTCAAAATCATTAGATACATTTTAATTGGAAAAATAGGGCGAGCGGGTGTAAGCATGATGAGATGTCTGCAGTTTTATATATGAAAGGGCTCCAACCGAATAACCAGTCATCCTGAGACGACTTTATCGCATGGACCTCTATAACACGAGATCGAATGAATTAGAGCTGACCGTCAATAAGCCAAAGGGTCATAGTATCATCTCTCTAGCGGAACAGTTTAATTTGATTTTTCATTGAGATTTGTTTACCATTGACGAATGATACTTGCACTCGATAAAAGCATCATTGACGCTTACTCAGGAAATGTGGTCGCGGTCGGTTTAAATCCTGGAAAAAACTGGATAATATTTCACATGATCTGAATCAGTTTGGAAGTTTGGAGAATCAGCCAGATATCTGGTCCGAATCAGTCAGCAATTTGTACCGAATCAGCCTGGACAGAGTTTGAGAGTAATTGCCACATTAATGAATAATGTTAGTATAATATTTGTATGAATCAAGAAAGTTGAAAGTAACATTTGTTTAATTTTTTATATCGTGGTGTTCCGGTATCTGTTGTTATATGAAATCTAACGAGTTTATATGAACACACAGACTTTCAATTATAACTGAGTTATTTTTCTATTATCGACATTACGCAAACAAGATGAATGCTGCATATAATCTAGAAAATTTAGTTCTTTGTTTTTGAACATATCTCACAAGTGAAATATTTTTTTCACTGTTTCTTATTTGCATTTCCGGTCTGACTTCGTTTCAGTTTCCCTTCGGAAACCATCTGGAGTTGCATAGATATGGAGTTTGTTTCATATTACAGAAGGGCCAATACCAGATAATAAGATAAATCATTTGTTTATTCAAATAATACGGTAATCACCATATGGCGACATCTTTGATGCTAACAGTATAGTACTCAGATACGCATCTCTATTTTTCAAATAATGTATTTATTTCAAAGATAAATATTAAATAGGTTTTCTGGATGACAAGTTTTAGGGTGACTTCTCAACCATTTTGGGCGACTTCTCTAGATACGTTGGGGCGAGTTTGCCGGGGAGAGTTCTCCCAGAGTGAGTTTTCCATGGGGCGAGCTCTCAATATACCGTTGATAATGCAATCAAGCGTGCTATGAGTTGGCTGTGCTTGAATGTTTAAATGATGGCGACTGTCAGTGATGAGAATGACATTCCCGAAGTAGAATATTCCATTTACATCCAACCTTACATGATAGTTTCGTGTAACAAAGATGAACATGACTCGTCAAAAACTGACAATGACGATGATCTCGGGTCGTTTGAGAAACTCGAAATGTCTCTGGCACAACCTGTTGTGTTAAGTTGGCATAAAGCCTTTTTTCTTTTTAATTTCATCTCCCATACATATCTCCTTTTAGGGTCCATTGGAAAGGTAACACAGAAAACTAATCTTCTGTCCGGAACTGCTATTATTCACACAATGTAGAACTGTACAAACTGAATACGACTCTTATACGTTAATCCTCTCAAATGACGTCACATCCTGTTTGTATGGAAGGGACCTAACAATTCGATGCAGGTTCTTTCCGTTTGCTTTCTGAATACAGGACAGGTTTTTGTTTGTTTGTGTCAATACAAGTTAAGTTACACATTTTGTCGAACTATTTCCAACAGCTAGTTTACCGTATTTCATAAGCTGTTTTCTGATACAGTAATAAGACATAATTTGCATAGCTAATGGCAGAGATGGGAAAAAATAATTTCTGATATACATGTCTGGCGAAACATGCATTTGTATACATAGCAGTATTATTTTATCTATAAATGGTGTATATGTAAACTTGCATACAATACGGATTTCTTTAAATATTATTTTCGGGAGGTACGGTGGATCAGTGGCTAATGCGTCTAACTCGCGACCAGAACAGTGCGAGTTTGAATTCCATCCATACAGTGCCTTATTATCCTAGTAGCGAAGGTAGCATATGTTACATGCCCATCATTTTTAAGTACCCCATGCTAAATGCTTTCAAGCTATCAATTGTAAATAATAATATTCCTCTGTGTGTGTGTGTCTGTCTGTCTGTGTGTGTGATTTGCATGTTTTACGTTGTTTAGTCATATCGCTACGATGTCTGCCATATAACAGTTTATAGGGGGCCCCGAGTGGCCGAGTGGTCTAAAGCGCTGTCCGTTACGGACCACTGCCATCTCACCTTTATCTGCGTGTGTTCGAATCTAAGATTCAGCAAATGTAGTTATGTGAGAAAGCTTGCCAGTAGTTTCTCGTGGGTCGGTGGTTCTTTCTGGGGTTTGTCCGGTTTCTTCCTCCACTATTAATACTGGCCGCCATGTATAGCCTATATTGTTCTGAAAAATGGCGATAAACCATAAAAAAAAACAAAATCATAATAGTTTATGGTGAAGTCTAGCACTGGGGCATCATGCCACAGACATGTAGCATGATGTCCCACCCAGTCACATTATCACGAGACCAGGCTAAGCGCCAAGTGAGGCAGCTATTCGTACCATTTGTGTAAGTTTTTGGTATGACTCGGCCGGGGATCGAACCCACCACCTCCCACATCCGAGGTGGACGTTCTAACCAATAGGCCACCGGAGCAGTAATAATATTACTGAAATGTCAGACATATTTGTCATATTATCCGGCTGAATAGCAAATGAAAACAATACAATTACTTTACAATGCGAATTAAAACTTTAAGTCTTTTAATATTTATGTGGTTTTTAAATTTAATTAGGGCCTTTTTATAACGTATGCCACAGGCCCCGTGCTAGCTTAACACCGGCTATGCATCCATGCCAGAACTAGTTATTTGTATGGATGTGTCTCTGTTTACTCTGATTGCCATTTATACAATTTTGATTATGTTTGTCTGATGATGGACACCAACAATAAAGTAAACAAACACTGGGCATTATTTGTATTCCATACACATTTATTCAGAACATGGTATGTTAAAAGTTTGGTTAAGAAACCGATTGGTTGGGCTTAAAGGAATAAGCATAATACGTGTCACAGGCCCATGATTGGCCGAATAGGTGAAGTTTTGTTTCCTAACCAAATCAAACCACTTTACAAAGTCCAGCATTTATCGACTGGTGCGTATATTTGCCAGGTTGAAATTTTAAATAACAAATTAGGTATCAAATGTCACTGTGTCAATCACACATTCTGCTAGTACCCTTGATTACAGAGTCAATTGGATCCTGTTAAAGAGTAAGCTTCCTCCTGAACAGTCACATTCAGACTCGCCATTCTTGAAAGCTTCCCATGTGACCTACGTTTCCGCAATCAACCAGATGACTGTACTAGCCAACCATACATAACTCCAAGTTGTACGAAACACACATATACAGACATATCAGTATGAACATTTAGATAAAATCTGCGTTCAAATGATTTCCCTCAACAATATGGTATAGGAAAAACCCATGATAATTTGGAAACATTTAGTACTCCTTTTTCCCCCCTAAAGTCAATATTGATACAAGTTATACCTTAGTAATGATATTTGTCATAAATCGCACAGAATTTTAATACGTTTATGACTAATCATTATTTAAAGCCTGAGACTAGTTGCATACATTTTAAGTTTTTTTTTAAAAGGTATGATGCTGGAGAAATGTGCATCCATTAACTGTTGTTTTCACCTTCGAAATTTAGATAAGTATTTTTTCAGCGGGAACACTTGGATCAAATTTTATGACTGAGTTTCATATCAGCATCCTTTGCAACCAGATTTAAAATAAATTTGTAATTTTGTTACCTGATAGCAGCAAAGAACACAATCGCAATGCAATATTAAATGTAAGCAAAGTCGAAAACTACATTCACGCGCAACGCTAGTCAACTGGCTTGATATGACGTATCTCTCCCAATGACGAATATCATTTTCAAAATTGTGCACCGTAGGTGAGACAAATTGTGACTCCTTAAGGCTGTCACAGAATTAGGCGAAAATTGAACTGATTTTTGTTGTTCTTGAATTGCAAACGAAACTCACCATTTTCTTGATTTCGTCGTACACGCATTACCTGGGGTGATTAAGTGGCGTGTAACGATTTGCATGTGCCAATTTGTAATTTACATGAAATCCGAAATACTCGTTTTACGTGGTGCACGGCAAGCTCGATGTGATTTATGTTCACCTATTGAGAGTATATAAGGCGAAGTATTTCTCATAATTATTTACGGGAACCAAAATATCTAATCGAAGGATAGATAACCTCGTCTTGCAATCTCCAGCCAAAGGGGTGAGTGTTAAATTTACATTTCGTTTTATTGTGAATTTTATTCAGATTATCATTTCGTATAATGATGCTTTATTGCAATGAACGTGGAATATTTGGAATTACTAGTCACTTTTAGACTTTAAATGAAATATCGTAATCTACAGCTTAGATTATTTTTGAGACAACTATTATTAGTCTGGTTTTGTTTATTATAGCTGATTCCGTCGTTGATACCGTAGAAGTACATCACTGATAGTGCATCTAATAACATCGTGGATACCGTCTCTGATACCGTAGCTGCTAACGTAGTTGATACCATTTCTGATACCGTAGCTGTTAACACATCTGATACCATCTTTTGATAAACGTCTTTGATATCGTTTGATTTGTTGTGGGACATCTATTGTTTGTTCTGGAACATCTCTGTATAAATATCTGAATGTGATTGTGCCGTTAATTTGTGCAAACGGAATTGAAGTATCTGTCTGTGTGTCGAACTGTCTGTTCGTCAACATCTGTGTAACGTGTAAATATCCGGAAAGCTAGAAGTCCGAGTGTCGGAGCTGTCTTAGAGTTGTAAAACGTCCGGGTAGACATCTAGGGGAGTGAGGAACCGTTGGTTCGGGTAGATGTTGTATGCTGTCTGAACGTATAACTGTGGTGGATCCGTGAAGGGTAACGTCCGATAATAGTATTGGTCAACCCTCGGTTCTCGGGGAAACTGGGAGACGATTCAACTGTTGCTGAATCGTGCGGTTATACAGGGGAGACACATAGGTGTATTGAAATTGTAATATAATTTAATACATTGTTGTATTTGCATGCTTATGTCAGATCGCAATAATATTTCAAGTGATCACATAGATATCAATAAAAAGCTAGCAACTTGATTGAATACAAGTATATGATCGTGCTAGTTATCGTAATCCATCGTGCGATAGATAGTTTGTCGTTTGTGTTTATTTTTTTCGTAAATCATACTTGCATTTATTTAACTTTCGTAAAGGATTCTTGGATCTGTGTATAATCCAAGAGATCCCTTTACATCTGAGATTCCTTTTGTATTGTTTTTTAATTTGTTCATGTATTGTGAATGGTTGTGAGTGTAATTGTGGGTTGAGTGCATGAATTATTGTGTTGTTACATCTGTATTTTTTTCATTTATAATTTATTACATAAATTTATATTTTCTTTCACAAATTGTGTTTGTATTGTTCATTTAATCCACCCTCCTCTCGGTAACAATTCTGTTACAATGGTGTCAGAAGTGGGATCGTTGGATTAAGTGAACTGTCAATCATTTTTGTGAAGGTATACATTTAATGTTTATATTCGAGCGTGACCTTCTGTTAAGATAATACTCTAGTTGGAGTTTATTTTTGTCTAGTTTACCTAGGTCCGTGATTCCAGTATAAACGTGTTTAAAGTATTGGTTTGGTTATATATCTATATTCATATTACAATTGTCATTGTCATGTCATCCCTTAAGGACTTGGTTGCCTTAGGCAAAGAATTTGGATATGAAGGTGAAAGCTTAAGGAAATTTATTCAAGAAGAACAAGCCCGGGAAAGGGACGAAAGGGTAAGAGCAAGGGAATTAGAAAGGGAAGCCGAAGAAAGGAAAAGGGAATTACATAGGGAATTAGAAAAGGAAAAGGGGGAGGCCGAAGAAAGGAAACGGGAATTAGAAAGGGAATCCGAAGATAGGAAATGGGCCTTCGAGAAGGAAAAGATAGGATTAGAGAAGGAAAAGATAGAATTAGAGAAGCAGGCCGAAAAGGATAGGATAGGATGGGAAATGGAAGCGGAGCAAAAGCGAATAGAATTAGATAAACTAGCTAAAGTAGAAATGTTAGAGTTAGAAGAAAGAGCAAAACAACGGGATCATGAGCGTAAGGTAGAATTAGCGACATCTGGAAGAGAACACGATTCTGCCACTAACAAATTAATGGGCCCCAAATTACCTCCTTTTGACGATGAAAAAGATAACATGGATAGTTATCTTCATCGGTTTGAGCGGTATGCCGAAAACCAGAAGTGGAGTCAAAATGACTGGGCGCTGCATCTGAGTGCTTTATTAAAAGGTAAAGCACTGGATGTATACTCGCGACTTCCTAGGGACGATGTGTTTAAGTACGACGTCCTAAAGGAAGCACTTCTCAAAAGGTACGAGCTCACTGAACAAGGTTTTCGAAAAAAGTTCAGGTATAGCAAGCCCGATAAGGGAGAAACCTTTGGTCAGTTCACCGTCAGAATTGCGAACTATTTTGAGCGGTGGATTGAATGCGGCAAAGCGGTGAAAACGTTTGAAGGGTTGACTGATTTCTTGCTCAGAGATCAATTATTTAATACAGTTGGGCGAGAATTAGATCAATTTCTGAAGGAGAAAGTCTTCACAAACGTAAAAGATATGGCTAAGCAAGCCGATTTATTTGCCGAAGCTCATGGGGGAACCCAGAACGTGGTTTTGAAAGATTTTAAGTCTGGAAACCAGTCTGTAAGACCTATGCCTAGGGAGCCTGTAAAATCAGCTGAGGTTAAAAGGTCAGTTGGGAATCCAGTTTTTCAGCGTGTGCGGTGTTTCTTGTGTAATGCATTGGGTCATGTTCAAAAGACTGTCCTAAAAGAAAGGCACTTATACATAAGGTAGCAGTGGCTATACAAAGTAAAGGTATAACTGATAACATCGTACAGGTAGAACCTTGTATTCATTCGCTTGGCACGTGTTTATTTCCTGAAGCGCGTGTACCAACCGCGAGAGGGTTTGTCAACGGTCGAGAAGTCGTGGTATTGCGTGACACTGGTTGTACGGGCGTAGTGATCAAACGTAGTCTCGTGCAGGATAACCAAATGCTCGGGTGGGAATCCCCATGTATGTTACTTGATCAGACGATGGGTCGCATTCCCGTAGCAAGGATCACAGTAAAAACACCTTTCTTAACGGGAACTGTTGATGCCCTTTGTATGGACAATCCTATTTACGATCTGACGATCGGTAATGTTGAAGGTTCCCGTCTTCCAACCATGGCCGATTTTAAAATACCTTTGGCCCAGGCAGTCGAAACGCGAGCGCAAACACTGCGAGAGAAAACCGCGTTTCGTAAATTAATAGTCCCTGAATCGATCTCCGGAATTTCCCGCGATGATTTCAAACAAGAGCAAGAACGTGATGAATCCATCAGAACAATTGTTGAGAAAATCACGTCCGGCGCGATTAAACATTGCAAGCGTGGGGGTAGCTCGAGATTCGTACGCAAGAACGGATTAATTCATAGGGAGTTTAGCGCTCGGGAGGGTAAGAAGTATTGGCAAGTGGTCGTACCCCAGAGATATAGATCTCAAGTACTTAGGGTGGCGCATGAGTCAAGCATGGCAGGACACCTAGGTAAGGCTAAGACCACTATCAGGGTAGTCGCTGAATTCTACTGGCCAGGTGTTAATGGCGATGTCACACGGTTCTGTAGGTCGTGCGACGTATGTCAGAAAACCGTCTGTAAGGGAAGGGTCACAAGGGTGCCCTTGGGACAGATGCCATTAATAGATACACCGTTTAAAAGAGTGGCAGTAGATATTGTAGGACCAATACACCCAGTTACCGAAAGAAAGAATCGGTACATACTTACTCTGGTTGACTACGCAACCAGATACCCTGAAGCCGTAGCGTTACCAACTATTGAAACGGAAAGGGTAGCTGAAGCATTAGTTGATATCTTCAGTAGGGTAGGGGTGCCAGAGGAAATCCTCACTGATTGTGGTGCCCAATTCACCTCTGACCTCATGGGTGAAATAAGTAGACTGTTATCCATCAAACAGCTAAACACTACCCCATACCATCCGATGTGCAATGGACTGGTAGAGAAGTTTAATGGTACCCTGAAGAGCATGCTACGAAAGATGTGCGCGGAACGTCCGCAAGACTGGGACCGTTATTTAAACGCTGTTCTGTTCGCGTACCGTGAAGTACCGCAGGAAAGTTTAGGGTTTTCACCCTTCGAACTGTTGTACGGTAGGACAGTTCGAGGCCCGATGCGGATACTACGCGAACTATGGACTGGTGATGTCGCGAACGAGGAAATAAAAACAACTTACCAGTACGTGTTAGATCTAAGAAATAAACTTGAGAGTACATGCCAGATGGCACGTGACGAATTGATTAAATCGGGGCGTAGATATGCCAAGTATTACAACCGCAGAGCGCGTAATAGGAAATTTCTTGTGGGGGATCAGGTGCTATTGCTTCTTCCAACGAGTTCGAATAAGTTATTAGTCCAGTGGAAAGGTCCATATGAAGTTAAAGAAGTAAAAGGTGACATGGACTATAAAATTGACATGGACGGTAATGTAAAAACATTCCATGCGAACATGCTCAAGTTGTATATTAAGAGACAGAGCGACAATGTTGGAAAGGGGGTCTTAAATGTCGTTTGTACGGCAGTCGTAGACGATGATGAAGCTGATTCGAATATAGAGAGTTCCCTTGAATGTCCCTTGGGAGTTGCGGGGGAGGGGATAGATAAAGTCGATGTGAGTGCGGAGTTGACGAAAGACCAGCGTCAACAGATTAATGCGCTCTTGGCTAAACATTCTTCTGTATTCACTGACAGACCAGGTTGTACAACTTTGTTGGACCTCAAAATTAAGCTGAATACGTCTGACCCTATTCGAATCAAGGGCTATCCGGTGCCATACAACGCACGTGACGCTGTAGACCAAGAGGTGGGTAAAATGTTGGATTTGGGGGTGATTGAACCCTCCAACTCGCCATATTCTTCTCCAGTAGTGCTTGTCAGGAAAAAGGACGGGACGAACCGATTCTGCATTGATTTTCGGCAGTTAAACAAAATCACTGTGTTCGATGCAGAACCAATGCCAGATATGGAGGGTCTGTTTGCGAAGTTGTCGGGAAACCGATGGATTTCCAAATTAGATCTGGCCAAGGGATATTGGCAGGTTCCCATTGTCCCAGGATCCCGACCATTGACAGCATTTGCAACCCAGAAAGGACTGTATCAATTCAAAGTGATGCCATTCGGGTTAGTTGGAGCCAGCGCCACCTGTTGTCGTTTGATGCGTAAATTGCTTAAAGGTTTAACAAACGTTGATAGCTTTGTAGACGACATATTCGTGTACACGAATACTTGGAGTGAGCACGTGTCCGTCCTGAGCGAGCTCTTCAATAGACTCCGCAAAGCGAACCTTACAGTGAGACCCACTAAATGCAGTATTGGTTATACAGATTTAGATTGTTTGGGTCATAGGGTCAGCGGTATGGGTCAGTTAAAACCTCATCCCAAGCAAGTTGAAGCAATTAGAGACGCACCAAAGCCAACCAACAAAACGCAGGTAAGATCATTTCTAGGTCTAGTAGGTTTTTACAGAAAGTTTATACCGAACTTTGCAGCCATTGCTAGCCCGCTGTCTGATTTGACCAAGAAGGGGCAACCAAACAAAGTTGAATGGGGACCGCCACAAGATAAAGCATTTTGTACTCTGAAAGAGAAACTGGTTAGTGCACCTATATTGAAATTGCCAGATGTCAGCAAACCTTTTATTCTAAGAACAGACGCTTCTGAAACTGGGTTGGGGGCAGTTTTACTGCAAGAGCAGGACGACAGTAAGTTACCCGTAGCTTACTCGAGTAGAAAATTGCTACCCAGGGAGAAAAATTATTCCGTTATAGAAAAGGAATGTTTGGCCGTAGTATGGGGAATTGGGAAGTATCACGTATATCTATTTGGGAGAGATTTCGTTCTTGAGACTGATCACCAACCCCTACTGTATTTAAACAAGGCCAAGGTCGCTAACGCTCGGTTGATGCGTTGGGCGCTAACACTACAACCTTATCGTTTCCGTGTAGAAGCAATAAGGGGAGTTGAAAATATAGGCGCAGACTACTTGAGTAGGGCATGATGGGAAATTTGTATGAATTTGCCCAGTAATAAAATCCAGTTTGTAGTATAACCAGTGTAAATGTTGTAAGATATCATCAGTAGTTATTTTTCTTCTATTCTGTGTTAGTTTTAAAAATGTGTACATTTTTATTCTTAGGGGGGAGGTATTGTCACAGAATTAGGCGAAAATTGAACTGATTTTTGTTTTTCTTGAATTGCAAACGAAACTCACCATTTTCTTGATTTCGTCGTACACGCATTACCTGGGGTGATTAAGTGGCGTGTAACGATTTGCATGTGCCAATTTGTAATTTACATGAAATCCGAAATACTCGTTTTACGTGGTGCACGGCAAGCTCGATGTGATTTATGTTCACCTATTGAGAGTATATAAGGCGAAGTATTTCTCATAATTATTTACGGGAACCAAAATATCTAATCGAAGGATAGATAACCTCGTCTTGCAATCTCCAGCCAAAGGGGTGAGTGTTAAATTTACATTTCGTTTTATTGTGAATTTTATTCAGATTATCATTTCGTATAATGATGCTTTATTGCAATGAACGTGGAATATTTGGAATTACTAGTCACTTTTAGACTTTAAATGAAATATCGTAATCTACAGCTTAGATTATTTTTGAGACAACTATTATTAGTCTGGTTTTGTTTATTATAGCTGATTCCGTCGTTGATACCGTAGAAGTACATCACTGATAGTGCATCTAATAACATCGTGGATACCGTCTCTGATACCGTAGCTGCTAACGTAGTTGATACCATTTCTGATACCGTAGCTGTTAACACATCTGATACCATCTTTTGATAAACGTCTTTGATATCGTTTGATTTGTTGTGGGACATCTATTGTTTGTTCTGGAACATCTCTGTATAAATATCTGAATGTGATTGTGCCGTTAATTTGTGCAAACGGAATTGAAGTATCTGTCTGTGTGTCGAACTGTCTGTTCGTCAACATCTGTGTAACGTGTAAATATCCGGAAAGCTAGAAGTCCGAGTGTCGGAGCTGTCTTAGAGTTGTAAAACGTCCGGGTAGACATCTAGGGGAGTGAGGAACCGTTGGTTCGGGTAGATGTTGTATGCTGTCTGAACGTATAACTGTGGTGGATCCGTGAAGGGTAACGTCCGATAATAGTATTGGTCAACCCTCGGTTCTCGGGGAAACTGGGAGACGATTCAACTGTTGCTGAATCGTGCGGTTATACAGGGGAGACACATAGGTGTATTGAAATTGTAATATAATTTAATACATTGTTGTATTTGCATGCTTATGTCAGATCGCAATAATATTTCAAGTGATCACATAGATATCAATAAAAAGCTAGCAACTTGATTGAATACAAGTATATGATCGTGCTAGTTATCGTAATCCATCGTGCGATAGATAGTTTGTCGTTTGTGTTTATTTTTTTCGTAAATCATACTTGCATTTATTTAACTTTCGTAAAGGATTCTTGGATCTGTGTATAATCCAAGAGATCCCTTTACATCTGAGATTCCTTTTGTATTGTTATTTAATTTGTTCATGTATTGTGAATGGTTGTGAGTGTAATTGTGGGTTGAGTGCATGAATTATTGTGTTGTTACATCTGTATTTTTTTCATTTATAATTTATTACATAAATTTATATTGTCTTTCACAAATTGTGTTTGTATTGTTCATTTAATCCACCCTCCTCTCGGTAACAATTCTGTTACAATGGTGTCAGAAGTGGGATCGTTGGATTAAGTGAACTGTCAATCATTTTTGTGAAGGTATACATTTAATGTTTATATTCGAGTGTGACCTTCTGTTAAGATAATACTCTAGTTGGAGTTTATTTTTGTCTAGTTTACCTAGGTCCGTGAGTCCAGTATAAACGTGTTTAAAGTATTGGTTTGGTTATATATCTATATTCATATTACAATTGTCATTGTCATGTCATCCCTTAAGGACTTGGTTGCCTTAGGCAAAGAATTTGGATATGAAGGTGAAAGCTTAAGGAAATTTATTCAAGAAGAACAAGCCCGGGAAAGGGACGAAAGGGTAAGAGCAAGGGAATTAGAAAGGGAAGCCGAAGAAAGGAAAAGGGAATTACATAGGGAATTAGAAAAGGAAAAGGGGGAGGCCGAAGAAAGGAAACGGGAATTAGAAAGGGAATCCGAAGATAGGAAATGGGCCTTCGAGAAGGAAAAGATAGGATTAGAGAAGGAAAAGATAGAATTAGAGAAGCAGGCCGAAAAGGATAGGATAGGATGGGAAATGGAAGCGGAGCAAAAGCGAATAGAATTAGATAAACTAGCTAAAGTAGAAATGTTAGAGTTAGAAGAAAGAGCAAAACAACGGGATCATGAGCGTAAGGTAGAATTAGCGACATCTGGAAGAGAACACGATTCTGCCACTAACAAATTAATGGGCCCCAAATTACCTCCTTTTGACGATGAAAAAGATAACATGGATAATTATCTTCATCGGTTTGAGCGGTATGCCGAAAACCAGAAGTGGAGTCAAAATGACTGGGCGCTGCATCTGAGTGCTTTATTAAAAGGTAAAGCACTGGATGTATACTCGCGACTTCCTAGGGACGATGTGTTTAAGTACGACGTCCTAAAGGAAGCACTTCTCAAAAGGTACGAGCTCACTGAACAAGGTTTTCGAAAAAAGTTCAGGTATAGCAAGCCCGATAAGGGAGAAACCTTTGGTCAGTTCACCGTCAGAATTGCGAACTATTTTGAGCGGTGGATTGAATGCGGCAAAGCGGTGAAAACGTTTGAAGGGTTGACTGATTTCTTGCTCAGAGATCAATTATTTAATACAGTTGGGCGAGAATTAGATCAATTTCTGAAGGAGAAAGTCTTCACAAACGTAAAAGATATGGCTAAGCAAGCCGATTTATTTGCCGAAGCTCATGGGGGAACCCAGAACGTGGTTTTGAAAGATTTTAAGTCTGGAAACCAGTCTGTAAGACCTATGCCTAGGGAGCCTGTAAAATCAGCTGAGGTTAAAAGGTCAGTTGGGAATCCAGTTTTTCAGCGTGTGCGGTGTTTCTTGTGTAATGCATTGGGTCATGTTCAAAAAGACTGTCCTAAAAGAAAGGCACTTATACATAAGGTAGCAGTGGCTATACAAAGTAAAGGTATAACTGATAACATCGTACAGGTAGAACCTTGTATTCATTCGCTTGGCACGTGTTTATTTCCTGAAGCGCGTGTACCAACCGCGAGAGGGTTTGTCAACGGTCGAGAAGTCGTGGTATTGCGTGACACTGGTTGTACGGGCGTAGTGATCAAACGTAGTCTCGTGCAGGATAACCAAATGCTCGGGTGGGAATCCCCATGTATGTTACTTGATCAGACGATGGGTCGCATTCCCGTAGCAAGGATCACAGTAAAAACACCTTTCTTAACGGGAACTGTTGATGCCCTTTGTATGGACAATCCTATTTACGATCTGACGATCGGTAATGTTGAAGGTTCCCGTCTTCCAACCATGGCCGATTTTAAAATACCTTTGGCCCAGGCAGTCGAAACGCGAGCGCAAACACTGCGAGAGAAAACCGCGTTTCGTAAATTAATAGTCCCTGAATCGATCTCCGGAATTTCCCGCGATGATTTCAAACAAGAGCAAGAACGTGATGAATCCATCAGAACAATTGTTGAGAAAATCACGTCCGGCGCGATTAAACATTGCAAGCGTGGGGGTAGCTCGAGATTCGTACGCAAGAACGGATTAATTCATAGGGAGTTTAGCGCTCGGGAGGGTAAGAAGTATTGGCAAGTGGTCGTACCCCAGAGATATAGATCTCAAGTACTTAGGGTGGCGCATGAGTCAAGCATGGCAGGACACCTAGGTAAGGCTAAGACCACTAGCAGGGTAGTCGCTGAATTCTACTGGCCAGGTGTTAATGGCGATGTCACACGGTTCTGTAGGTCGTGCGACGTATGTCAGAAAACCGTCTGTAAGGGAAGGGTCACAAGGGTGCCATTGGAACAGATGCCATTAATAGATACACCGTTTAAAAGAGTGGCAGTAGATATTGTAGGACCAATACACCCAGTTACCGAAAGAAAGAATCGGTACATACTTACTCTGGTTGACTACGCAACCAGATACCCTGAAGCCGTAGCGTTACCAACTATTGAAACGGAAAGGGTAGCTGAAGCATTAGTTGATATCTTCAGTAGGGTACGGGTGCCAGAGGAAATCCTCACTGATTGTGGTGCCCAATTCACCTCTGACCTCATGGGTGAAATAAGTAGACTGTTATCCATCAAACAGCTAAACACTACCCCATACCATCCGATGTGCAATGGACTGGTAGAGAAGTTTAATGGTACCCTGAAGAGCATGCTACGAAAGATGTGCGCGGAACGTCCGCAAGACTGGGACCGTTATTTAAACGCTGTTCTGTTCGCGTACCGTGAAGTACCGCAGGAAAGTGTAGGGTTTTCACCCTTCGAACTGTTGTACGGTAGGACAGTTCGAGGCCCGATGCGGATACTACGCGAACTATGGACTGGTGATGTCGCGAACGAGGAAATAAAAACAACTTACCAGTACGTGTTAGATCTAAGAAATAAACTTGAGAGTACATGCCAGATGGCACGTGACGAATTGATTAAATCGGGGCGTAGATATGCCAAGTATTACAACCGCAGAGCGCGTAATAGGAAATTTCTTGTGGGGGATCAGGTGCTATTGCTTCTTCCAACGAGTTCGAATAAGTTATTAGTCCAGTGGAAAGGTCCATATGAAGTTAAAGAAGTAAAAGGTGACATGGACTATAAAATTGACATGGACGGTAATGTAAAAACATTCCATGCGAACATGCTCAAGTTGTATATTAAGAGACAGAGCGACAATGTTGGAAAGGGGGTCTTAAATGTCGTTTGTACGGCAGTCGTAGACGATGATGAAGCTGATTCGAATATAGAGAGTTCCCTTGAATGTCCCTTGGGAGTTGCGGGGGAGGGGATAGATAAAGTCGATGTGAGTGCGGAGTTGACGAAAGACCAGCGTCAACAGATTAATGCGCTCTTGGCTAAACATTCTTCTGTATTCACTGACAGACCAGGTTGTACAACTTTGTTGGACCTCAAAATTAAGCTGAATACGTCTGACCCTATTCGAATCAAGGGCTATCCGGTGCCATACAACGCACGTGACGCTGTAGACGAAGAGGTGGGTAAAATGTTGGATTTGGGGGTGATTGAACCCTCCAACTCGCCATATTCTTCTCCAGTAGTGCTTGTCAGGAAAAAGGACGGGACGAACCGATTCTGCATTGATTTTCGGCAGTTAAACAAAATCACTGTGTTCGATGCAGAACCAATGCCAGATATGGAGGGTCTGTTTGCGAAGTTGTCGGGAAACCGATGGATTTCCAAATTAGATCTGGCCAAGGGATATTGGCAGGTTCCCATTGTCCCAGGATCCCGACCATTGACAGCATTTGCAACCCAGAAAGGACTGTATCAGTTCAAAGTGATGCCATTCGGGTTAGTTGGAGCCAGCGCCACCTGTTGTCGTTTGATGCGTAAATTGCTTAAAGGTTTAACAAACGTTGATAGCTTTGTAGACGACATATTCGTGTACACGAATACTTGGAGTGAGCACGTGTCCGTCCTGAGCGAGCTCTTCAATAGACTCCGCAAAGCGAACCTTACAGTGAGACCCACTAAATGCAGTATTGGTTATACAGATTTAGATTGTTTGGGTCATAGGGTCAGCGGTATGGGTCAGTTAAAACCTCATCCCAAGCAAGTTGAAGCAATTAGAGACGCACCAAAGCCAACCAACAAAACGCAGGTAAGATCATTTCTAGGTCTAGTAGGTTTTTACAGAAAGTTTATACCGAACTTTGCAGCCATTGCTAGCCCGCTGTCTGATTTGACCAAGAAGGGGCAACCAAACAAAGTTGAATGGGGACCGCCACAAGATAAAGCATTTTGTACTCTGAAAGAGAAACTGGTTAGTGCACCTATATTGAAATTGCCAGATGTCAGCAAACCTTTTATTCTAAGAACAGACGCTTCTGAAACTGGGTTGGGGGCAGTTTTACTGCAAGAGCAGGACGACAGTAAGTTACCCGTAGCTTACTCGAGTAGAAAATTGCTACCCAGGGAGAAAAATTATTCCGTTATAGAAAAGGAATGTTTGGCCGTAGTATGGGGAATTGGGAAGTATCACGTATATCTATTTGGGAGAGATTTCGTTCTTGAGACTGATCACCAACCCCTACTGTATTTAAACAAGGCCAAGGTCGCTAACGCTCGGTTGATGCGTTGGGCGCTAACACTACAACCTTATCGTTTCCGTGTAGAAGCAATAAGGGGAGTTGAAAATATAGGCGCAGACTACTTGAGTAGGGCATGATGGGAAATTTGTATGAATTTGCCCAGTAATAAAATCCAGTTTGTAGTATAACCAGTGTAAATGTTGTAAGATATCATCAGTAGTTATTTTTCTTCTATTCTGTGTTAGTTTTAAAAATGTGTACATTTTTATTCTTAGGGGGGAGGTATTGTCACAGAATTAGGCGAAAATTGAACTGATTTTTGTTGTTCTTGAATTGCAAACGAAACTCACCATTTTCTTGATTTCGTCGTACACGCATTACCTGGGGTGATTAAGTGGCGTGTAACGATTTGCATGTGCCAATTTGTAATTTACATGAAATCCGAAATACTCGTTTTACGTGGTGCACGGCAAGCTCGATGTGATTTATGTTCACCTATTGAGAGTATATAAGGCGAAGTATTTCTCATAATTATTTACGGGAACCAAAATATCTAATCGAAGGATAGATAACCTCGTCTTGCAATCTCCAGCCAAAGGGGTGAGTGTTAAATTTACATTTCGTTTCATTGTGAATTTTATTCAGATTATCATTTCGTATAATGATGCTTTATTGCAATGAACGTGGAATATTTGGAATTACTAGTCACTTTTAGACTTTAAATGAAATATCGTAATCTACAGCTTAGATTATTTTTGAGACAACTATTATTAGTCTGGCTTTGTTTATTATAGCTGATTCCGTCGTTGATACCGTAGAAGTACATCACTGATAGTGCATCTAATAACATCGTGGATACCGTCTCTGATACCGTAGCTGCTAACGTAGTTGATACCATTTCTGATACCGTAGCTGTTAACACATCTGATACCATCTTTTGATAAACGTCTTTGATATCGTTTGATTTGTTGTGGGACATCTATTGTTTGTTCTGGAACATCTCTGTATAAATATCTGAATGTGATTGTGCCGTTAATTTGTGCAAACGGAATTGAAGTATCTGTCTGTGTGTCGAACTGTCTGTTCGTCAACATCTGTGTAACGTGTAAATATCCGGAAAGCTAGAAGTCCGAGTGTCGGAGCTGTCTTAGAGTTGTAAAACGTCCGGGTAGACATCTAGGGGAGTGAGGAACCGTTGGTTCGGGTAGATGTTGTATGCTGTCTGAACGTATAACTGTGGTGGATCCGTGAAGGGTAACGTCCGATAATAGTATTGGTCAACCCTCGGTTCTCGGGGAAACTGGGAGACGATTCAACTGTTGCTGAATCGTGCGGTTATACAGGGGAGACACATAGGTGTATTGAAATTGTAATATAATTTAATACATTGTTGTATTTGCATGCTTATGTCAGATCGCAATAATATTTCAAGTGATCACATAGATATCAATAAAAAGCTAGCAACTTGATTGAATACAAGTATATGATCGTGCTAGTTATCGTAATCCATCGTGCGATAGATAGTTTGTCGTTTGTGTTTATTTTTTTCGTAAATCATACTTGCATTTATTTAACTTTCGTAAAGGATTCTTGGATCTGTGTATAATCCAAGAGATCCCTTTACATCTGAGATTCCTTTTGTATTGTTATTTAATTTGTTCATGTATTGTGAATGGTTGTGAGTGTAATTGTGGGTTGAGTGCATGAATTATTGTGTTGTTACATCTGTATTTTTTTCATTTATAATTTATTACATAAATTTATATTTTCTTTCACAAATTGTGTTTGTATTGTTCATTTAATCCACCCTCCTCTCGGTAACAATTCTGTTACAAAGGCTATAGTGATTTCGTTGCTCTAAGGGAAGAAAGTATTTCGACTCACTCTATATCTTTAGGATAAATGTAGGTATATGGCTCTTCAGCATCTCCATCGAGAGAAATCTCTGACACCTGGGAGTCTCTGGGCGGGGTCATTGGTGGTCTATTACTTTGGGAGTCACATGTCGGGGTCACAGATGGTCTGTTGCTCGTCACATCCTTCAGTTGCTGCTGCTGCTGCTGCACCTACAGTGTATTCAACAACATAATAAAACAGTGATTGGCAACATAAAGGATAAATGAAATATGCAAAAATATTGGAGGTTATGTCCATACTTTATTCTACTGGCTAAATTATTATTCAAGCCAATACAGGATGTATGTATGTATGTATGTATGTATGTATGTATGTATGTATGTATGTATGTATGTATGTATGTATGTATGTATGTATGTATGTATGTATGTATGTATGTATGTATGTATGTATGTATGCATGTATGTATGTATGCATGCACGTAAGTACGTAAGTACGTACGTATGTGAGGCGCCGAGTGGCCGAGTGGTCTAAAGCGTTTTTCGTTACGGATCACTGCCATTTCACCTCTGTCTACGTGGGTTCGAGTCTAAAATTCGGCTAATGTAGTTATGTGAGAAAGCTTGGCAGTAGCTTCTCGTGGGTCGGTGGTTCTTTCCAGGGGTTTTCCCGGGTTCTTCATCCACCAATAATACTGGCCGCCGTGTATAGCCAACCTATCGTGTGCTGAAGGATGGCATTAAACCCTACAACAACAACAGCAACAACAACAACGTACGTATGTATGCATGTATGTGTTGTCTCATTTGGAGTATTAATGTATACTTTGCATGTACACTAATCACACTTGATATAAATGTGCAAACACCGCAATCGCGATGTGCTTGCAGGAATAAATTCTTCTGGGTTCTACTGAATTCATGTATGCAGTATAATCTATAAAACGATATGGACTAATTGATAAAAAGTGACTGTTTTTCATTACTTTTGTTTGTCGCAATACTTTTTCTAACACAGTATTAATAAAAACTGGTCACACATGACTCCCCAAAGAAGCAGCTGTAAGTAAATTTTTTTGTCGTACATTTATGTTATATTGCTCGGGGAAAGACGTTTGTTTTCATGCCGATGTAAGGATATAGGAAAATATAATTCAATATTGAAACACACTGTCCACACTCTGTTGATTATTGGTAACTGTAGATTTGCTGGATCGCTGTATACAACGGTATACTTGGATTATTTTAGTGCTGCAAGGTTTTAGCAATGTGTTCATATTTATTGAGGATTTAAATAACTCATTTGTATAGTTTTTGGAGTGTATTTAAGCTATACAATCTGAAAGTAACACCATGGGTCTTTGGTATTTTTATAATATAATACAGTAACGAATCACGTGCAAAAAATGCAAAGTAAACCTTTAATTTCTTATTAATGGTGTCTTGATTAAGAAAAAATATTTTTTAGACCAGTATGATGTACAGTGACTGTTAGAGAAGTCAACTTGACACAAATTAGATTGACTATGAAAGAAACAACAGACAATGTTTATATACATTGTGCTTAATGATAGTGTGCGTGTGTGTGTGTGTGTTGGGTGTGGGGCTGCTGCATTGTGTTCAACGTATCATGAGTATACCTTGACTTATCATAACAATCATGAAGAGCACAATACAATATGTTTCATGAATGGTCCATACAATTCATGAGAGGATTTAAAAAATATCGAACAAGTGACATTAATTGTGCACCTCAAATATCTGAAACAAAACAGTGTCTCGTATCAGTCCGATCAGCTCAGATTATCAGAAAGACGGTAAAGCCAGGTATCTTGACAGAACAATCAGACAGATTTTCATTTTGAGGTCATTTAGGAAAGATATTTAGCTGGAAGGAATATGTCTGTCGAAAAAGGTGCTTCATTTTTGAAAACACGTTGAAATACCATCCGTTCTATTATACTGATGTGCAATATTTGTTTTATTTGGTCGGCCTTTCTGACTGTCCAACGATTATTAACACGATTATGCCATAACCATTCCAACTAAAGGTATACATATACATGTAATACGCTAAATATATAAAGACTAATAGATGACCTATCTGATCTTACAATATTCTTAACGATTACTGCCTTTGTTCACTTTATCTGTGTCTGGACTTAAAACAAGTCGAAAAAGCACGTGTTGATGTATCTGCTTATTTAGATCATCTCATTGGATTTTTGTCTGCTTTAATATTTATCTCAGTGTCGTGTGTTGGTATATTTTTCACGGCGACCATGTAGAACAGTTCAACTTACATGTGCGACAGTTGGCTATCATTGACTTATTAAAGTTCATTAGATGCATGGCTTTTATTTAAGGACTTTTAGTAAAATTAAATCGTTTCCGGTTATATATTAACTTGGCATTTCTAATACAATGCCTTTAACTCATCATTAGTACAGATTCTCATAGTAACTAAATAAATATTAGTACAGTTACAACCAAATCAAGCAGTACAAACTGTGCTAAAATGGCTTAGTGCAAAATTGTAATATTGGGACTTATTAGACTACCAGCACACATAATACGTTAGAATGAAATAGATACAAAATTGTTCATTAACCACTGATGGTACTGCCTTAGCCATACCTTCTCAGGTAAAACACTACAACACTACACCAACCAAACAAACTAGATAATGCAAATAAAGAAATAAGTCTTTCTTACTATCATACAAGTATCTGATACTTGTAGTATTTTAACATGTAAGTTAAACATCTACAGAAGTTGTTGATAGGGATCCTTGGAATCAGGGTAAACTTATGACTCGTAGCAGGATTCGCGCCAGGCTTTGATATTGCTTGGTCAAGAAATTCCTTTGGTTTATTACAATATTTATCGTGTCAAAATAATGAAAATATGTACACTGGCTTGCACTGTTTTCAGCTATGATGTACACTAATGAGATCTCAGTCGGTCGGGATATTCTTTAACAACGGTATCATTTATCCTAACACTTCATTAAATACGGTTCCTTTTCAATCCCGTACCATTTACCCCATGCAATAAATTATATCAGTCGGGTTTCCAAGATGAACTTTTTTAATATTCAGTAGCTCTAAGTACTATTTTGGTCAATGTTCTGATCTCATTCGCAGGTTATTGTACAAATAATATATTGGTTTTAATCAATGACACCTTTAGTTGTATGATTATTAAAGGAATTTATTTAAATCCAGCAATGTATTTATTATTATTTCGACGATATTGTTATTTAAATACATTTAAATATGTATGTTTATAAACATCCAAATTAGGCATTTGAGCTTTAGAAAAAGAATTATACTGAAAAATGTTACAGCAGCATAAAGAACTCGGGATTGCCGAATCCGAGACAAGACAACATTTTATAGTACCTATATTTGCTCTTGTCAGGCCACGTTTTCACGTAATGGCTCGTTTTAGTAGAAATTTAAATTTAATCGTCTTTTGTGAGTTCTTTGGTCCCTCACAAATTGCGCATGCTCGGAATTTAATTTCAAATTTGCATAACCTGATTAAAAGTAGCTATACTCGTACAAAAAGAACAAAAAAAAAATCAAGTTTAAAGAAGGAATAATGATTAAAATACTCGAAATAGAAATATACAACATTGTTACTTCCTTTTAGCTACGATTTTCCACCTATAGATGACGCCAGTATGAAATGACGTACATGTATCCCCACAAGATGAAGTACACGTTTCTTGTTATCGGAAAATAAAACCCTCTAATCTATTAATACAGATATTTTGATGAAACCACTGAAAACTAATTTACTCTTTGCAAAACGCACTAGATTGTGTCGCTTTCAAAACTGTTCCGTTGTTTCAATTTATTTTAAAAAATCCTGTTAATACAGGTAAAAAGGAATAGTTTCTGCCTTCCTTATGTCGGTAGACTTTATGAAGAAGAAAAAATCGGCACACTTAAAATAATCTAAAGAAACCGAACTTGGCGTCCTTATGTCGGCCGACTCCGTAATAAAAAATCGGTACAATTAAAAGATATAAAAGTAAGTTTCCTGGTCGGTTTGCTTTGTAAAGAAAAAACATTGTACGTGATATCCTGTTGGTTTGTTTAAGCAAGGAGTGTATTGCTCGCTGTCAGTTCTGTTTATTCATCACCCGGGCTTATATTTGTTGTTGCCATATGTAATCATAACTGATGTTTGCAGGGCAAATATTATACACTTGCTTTAATAATACTTTCGTAACCCATGCTAGTGAAAAGATTATAATTTGCGCTCACATTTGCACTCACATTTAATGTATTTTAAAATAATAAATTTTTATTTGCGATATATCGTCTTATAGTTAACCTGGATGCAGTACACATTTGCTAAGCTTGCACCTTGTAACTTATAATGCGTGAACGGCAGGTGCCTTCAAACAATCGAACAATATTTTCGTCGCTTTTGCAATTTTGTTATCTGACATAAGCGATACACACAAACAGAAAGGATGCATTCGCAAACCGGCATCCGCCACATAAACGGAGTTCGTGTATATATGTTGTTAGTATTTTCGCATGATAAAAAAAAGGAATAAATTATAACAATGCAAAGATAGTTACTTTCATTTTATTTCCAAACAAGTGTTTTGTTTATCAATTTTATTGTACCGAGGGGGGGGGGGCACAAATTCAACAAACAATTAGTTCCTTTCTTATTTGTATGTAATAATATATCAAATATGATTGACGATAGTGACTAGTAATGAAAGCTTGCAATTTACGCGCTCATCCGCTAGGACACGTCTCTCCCTCTCCTCTCTCTCTTTCTCGTGTGTAATCGAGTGTGTATTAAATGCATCAGTGCTACAGTCTGAAGCCTAAATGAAATATATTTGTTATAATATCTCATTTCGCTACCTTCAGAAATATGAATTCGTAAACTATAGAATATTGCGTGTCAAGTATTATTGTTTATAAATCGATATCAATAATCTGAGCGGAAGACATACAATGAGAATGTCGTTGTGGAGTTACATATATTTTATTAGCATGAAAATAAATGTATATAAATATTCTAACTAGAATGAGTCAAAATATGTCAGTTTATGTTTTCTCTCATATATATACATGTACGTAACGAAGTATGATTATTTGTTTGTAAAGAATATCAAGATAATTTTGCTTGTTTAAAGGTTGTTCTTTTGTTCCTTAAAACCTTTTCCTAGTATTTTTTTGGAATGGTAGGATGATAAATAATAATTCTTCAACTCATATATTAGGTTAATTGCACTGGTGGCTAACACAATATTGGGAGTTAGGCTGTCCATTCTATAACTGGACTGAATTTGACCTTTTGTATGACCTTTTCGTTTCAGGCGTGGGCGGCGTCCTTGGCGTGCTGGCTTGCTGTTTGCGTGCTTGGTGTATGTGAGCTGACCAGCCATCCGAGACCTTTTCCGCCTTTTCCTCGACTGCTCACCAAAATTACTAGCGAAATGAGAAAACATTTTCCCTCGCTACCTGTGATATCCAATTGGTAGATAGGGTGGGTGTGTGTGGGTACTATTCCTACCCACCCAAGGGGCTTTCATTTCTTCCGATAGTTACTTTTTAGTAATTCGGAAGAACGCCCATAATTTAATTATTAGTGCATTTAAGCACTTAAATGCCCGAGGGGGGAGTAGCGACCCCTCCCCAAGGATCACTAAATGTCTATCGACATGATAGATATAAAGGTTGCCCAAATGTTCCTCGTGAACGGTGGCAACCTTAAAACACCAACTTGATTGATTGACAGTCTGACTACCTATTGTTGGCGTATCAACTCAAAGAAGAAGATGAGTAGACTGGAAAAATTGAGGGAACTTCAGATGCACCTGGAGAATGCTAGACGTCTCCTGGACGAACTGACAATGGAGGCCATAGCAGAACAGGCCAGGATTAAAAAAGAAGAGGAGGAAAGAAAAAAGAAAGAAGAGGAGGAGAAGAAAAGGCCCGTATTGCCTCACCGCATGATGAGACAAACTAGTCGAGTCACAGCCATGGTGAGGACACCTTCACCACCAGAACCAGTTCGTCCACTACAGACACAAGCCCCACCGCAACAACCACAGCCTCAGCCGCGGTTGCGGAATAGAAGAGTAGAGAGGGAAGTTTTCACTATCCCTCGAAGTGAAGACTGGGATAGTGAAGCCAATCAATCTCCCTCTGCGCTCCCAATCACAAGAGTGAATTGGGAGAATGATTGGAGTAGGATATGTGTGTGGGGGGGCTAGACCTGGGAGATGCCAGCATTAGCCAGGTGCATTTTGAAGTTTAAAATACAGCCCTTCTCAGGGCTACCCAAATAACAAGAAAAGAAATACTATGTCAATTGCCAATGGGTATGAGAGAGGAGTAGTGTGATTATAAACACTGACTCTATTTAGATGGTATATGGTGTGATTTTGGATAGTATATAATAGGGCTTGTTTTGGCTGCTTCCCGTGTGTGTGGTTAGTATATGGTGTGATTTTGGATAGTAAATAATAGGGTGTGTTTTTGGCTGCTTCCCGTGTGTGTGTGTGGTTAGTATATGGTGTGATTTTGGATAGTAAATAATAGGGTGTGTTTTTGGCTGCTTCCGTGTGTGTGTGGTTAGTATATGGTGTGATTTTGGATAGTAAATAATAGGGTGTGTTTTTGGCTGCTTCCCGTGTGTGTGTGGTTAGTATATGGTGTGATATTGGATAGTAAATAATAGGGTGTGTTTTTGGCTGCTTCCGTGTGTGTGTGGTTAGTATATGGTGTGATTTTGGATAGTAAATAATAGGGTGTGTTTTTGGCTGCTTCCCGTGTGTGTGTGGTTAGTATATGGTGTGATTTTGGATAGTAAATAATAGGGTGTGTTTTTGGCTGCTTCACGTGTGTGTGATTAGTATATGGTGTGATTTTGGATAGTAAATAATATGGTTTGTGAACAGTATATAATATGAAAAGTGAGTGTAAGGGGTGTTTTCATTCACGTCCGTGCTTAAGATATATATACGCAATCGTCGGTCCTTAGAACCATTCAATTTTGAACACATCAAGATGAATTTCGACTTGTTTATCCAACTCCGAGACAGCTGGTTTGGGATCCTTGATGCAGAGTATGAAGTGGAAAGACTTGAGGAAGAATTTCAGAGTAACCATGGCTTTGTAAGCCAACTGAAATTAGCAAGAGATCTATTAGAAGGTATTATAGAGGAGGAAGACCAGAAATTAAGAAGAATAGGGGACTTGAAGCAGGCACTTGATCATGTCATCAAAGTCAGGTGCTTTCTAGAAGAAACATTACATCTGATAGAGTGGGAATATGTGAAGTGGGGTCTAGACAGGCTAAAGAAAGCAGAAGCAATGATGAGAATGGTGATGGAAGAACAGGTGATCCAGATTAAAGAAAACTGGTCTAAGGAGAGAAAGGAAAAAAAGAACAAAAAGAAGAAAGAGGACTTTGATCTACTAAATCTAAGATGGATGAGAGTTCAGGAAAAGTTTAGAGCTATGGGACATCCCAATTGGATTCCCGAGGAAGAAAAGAAGAAAAAGAAAACGGGAATCCTTGGAAAAATTAAAAGGTGGTGGAACAACGGCAGAAAATAAAAGAAGAAGAAGTATCCAAAGGCCCTTTTCAGGGCCACTCATAGGTCTCGAAAAGATATTAGCTTTCATTGCCACCATTTTTCCCTTGTCGCTCTACAGTCCCTATACAAATACAAATCATATTTCCACATGTCCCTATACAATCCCACCATGTTCAATTTTTCTTGTCCCTATACAGGCCCACCATGTTCAAATTTTTCTTGTCCCTATAGTACCCCACGACCTTTTGTCCCCATAGTGCCCCAAGCTGTTTTTGAACGGATTTCCCATTGTCCCTATAAATCTTGTCTCCATAGTGCCCCAAGCTGTTTTTGACTGGATTTTCCATTGTCCCTATAGTGCCCCCTATTACTACTAATGGTTCTGGGTGGTGAGGTTTTTCACAATTTGAAATACTTTTGGCTGTTATTGTATTTCGGACTGTTTTTATTTCTGAACACTTTGTCATATCCAGTCTTAGTTTGCTTTCGCCAGTTGCTTCTGATATTGTTATTTTCTGGATACTCCATTGCCCCTGTTATGTCTCTGGTGTTTATTTTAGATCGCTGCGGGCATCACACAAGATTCAAATATATTTTGACCGATGGAGGCCAATTCTCATCTGTTGTCATGACTGTTCAAAGTCTCTCAGACGGTTTTACATCAACATCGATCACGAGGAGGGGAACACAAGTTCATCCAATTTTAAGACTGGAATGATTTGCAGATGTTAGGTTCTTTCAGTTGTTCAAGGTTGCACTTGAACCTGATTATCTTTGGCTTGTTAATTTGCTTCCTCATTAAATGTTCATACTCACGAGGTCGTGATCAGTCCCAACAACAAAACATTTAAACATTCTTGTATTAGCTTTTTTGATGCTCGATCGGTAACGGTTTGGAACCTGTATGTATCCGATCTGGTTATGATTGGTTCTATTTAGTGCGTGGCATATTCCAGAATCGTCAAGCTTTATAATGGCCCATGGTGCTGCTAAGGACCAAGTTGTTGTGGCTTGCAAACTCGAACAGCCGTCTCTCTCTTCCATAACTAAGCACATTGTAAGAAGGTCTACAATGATTATACCAATATTTTAGAACAGCTTTGCCAACTTTGGCATTCAAGTCTCATTGAATGATGAAATGTCTTGGAGTGAAATACCAACACCAATCAAATGTATTTATCAGAAACATCCAGTGAACATGAAATTCACTTACTACACAAACGGTACAATAGTGTGTAGCTTGATAAATTACCTATACTTCATACCAAAAACAAGTGCTCATGAAAATCGATGCCATCAAGGACTCCTAGGGATGAGGTATTCACTAAATTCGAATCGGTCATACCTATATAACTCACTTCAACGAACTATAAGACGAAGACCCAACAGATTGAATTTCCTGCATTTAACCATACACAGACAAGCACTCTCTATTAGGATGTGCACGACATGTCTGAACTTCTGTATACAATAGATATCACTTCAGATCAAAGCCATTTATTAAAAAACAAACAATGCCAAATCAATTAATCAAGATTTTATTTTATAACACATACTAACATAAAAATATTAAAACTTACAAACCAGCAATTAAATTAAATCATATATACATAACAATTTACTCAGAAATGAAAATGATTTATATAATAAATCTTTCTTTTCACCATATATTAATTTAACATGATATTTCGAAAAAAACAAACATAAGGGGTACTCTTATAAATGAAAGCAATCTTCATGTATTAATACATTTCTACACACGAAGAAAACGCATTTACTATGATATTGCCTTTTCTCTCAATATCCTTGTTATGAAGTTTTTTTTCTTCGGCTACAACAAACCCCACGTTAGTATTGTTTAATTTTTTCATGTTGCAACAAATCGAACATGTTGTTGAATTAAGATAAACAACACAATTTTTTAATATCAGTCTGAAAGCCATACATGTATTCTCTATTATTTAATTATTTATGTAATTATTATTTAATCAACTTAAACAAAAAACACACTAAGTGATTATGAACATTTTCATTTTTCTGAATTAAGATTGCTCCGACCCCAACATCACAAAACATTCAATGTATTTACTAAAATGTAGAGCGGTAAGAACTGGCGATGTTTTACTTAGAGCATTAAACGTATCGAAAGCCTTTGATTTAAATTAAGTTATTTTTCTTGCTCAATAAACTTGTCAGCGTTTCAGCAATTAAAATTAACACCACATTTCCAATAGTTTTCAATCCCACCAAAATATCGCAATAGTTGCTCATCACGGGAAATTCGGAGATAGCCTCTATTTGTGCATGTATAAGTCCATGTCACACAATATATCCTTTTCAAGCTGCAATATTATTGCAGCCTCACCTTTACATAATTTACTTGTCTAAGAATGTCTTACATGCTTCTTTAAAGATTTCTTTAATTATGAAATCATCGAAGAAAGCACCACAATTGTCTATACCAGAATTGATCATAATCAAGAGACGTTGAAAAGTGTTTGACGACCTTTACTTTTTTATGTTTTTACAGTCTATCTGAAGTCAGGAATGTCGAACATTCCTTTCTAATTCCGTTAGTGGATTTGGCAAAAATTCTTTCAGTAGCTCAAATTTGGTGACATACTTGGCATTAAAGATCTTATCAATAGTCATTGTTTCTTGGTAATAGAAATTAATGTTTTTATCGCACGGTTCACCTTTCTATAATTAATACATCAGACAAATTGTATCTTGTTTTGGAACAGGTATGATTGGTGAACTCATTCATAAGAAATCATTCTCCATACTCAAGTCATTTGTTCAAGTGATCCTTATTCAAAGGGTACATCCAGTACGCATGTTGCCTCTCAATTAAGATATGTATGAGTGTATTCAGTTTCTTTTTGATAGTGTCTGACCTGTTTCTGATAAGCTTCAGTGACTTAGTCATGAACCTTAAAATGGTTTCCTTAACCGCATCATAGCTAAACGGATAGTGAATTGAAAATATAACTAGCATTAGCAGTGAGTACACATTGTAATTGTTGAGTCCAATGTTTAAATGTCTATTAAAATATTTCTGCAGCGTTTTCAAAACGAGTAATGTATTTATTTAGGTCTCCTTCTGTGAAAGCAGTCATTAAAATAATAATCTTTGCAAGATCAAAACTTAAATTTGGATTTGAAGTATAATTGTGATTTGCACGTTCCAGCTCCATTTCCTTTAATTTTAATTGATACTTCCTTTCTTCCTTCCAAATGCATTTCTTTTTTGTTTCCACTTGTCTCTCTCCCTCTCTCTCCCACTCCTACCTCTCCCCTCCCTCCCTCCCTCTCTATCCTCTCTCTCTCTCTCTCTCTCTCTCTCTCTCTCTCTCTCTCTCTCTCTCTCTCTCTCTCTCTCTCCTTCCGTCCCTCTCTCTCCCTCTCGCCCTTCTTTCTCTCCCCCCTCTCTCTCCCCCTCCCCCTTCTCTCTCTCTCTCTCTCTCTCTCTCTCTCTCTCTCTCTCTCTCTCTCTCCCTCCCCCTTCTCTCTCTCTCTCTCTATCTAATTATAACTGCATTTTTTTAAAATTAAATTGTTCCCTCATTTCTAAACATTTCTTCGTCCGCGATTATTGGCAGATTGTCAGGATTCCAAAAGGTAGCTCCGTTTGATATTAGTAAAAACTTTCTACTCGATTTATGTTTTATGCCAATATATTGTGTGCATTGTGACTTACATAGATTCATAAAAGAAACTAATTGGATTTATAGGTGTTTTAATATATAGCACATAATGGCTTTAGTACCAATGTGCTATATACATTTGGGTATTTTTGTTTCAAAATTTTGATTGAATTCATATGGGTGTATCCTTTAAAACATGTGTATGACTTTTTGTCTTCTACTTTATTCATCTCTTTTAATGGAAGTAATCACTGAACCTTTTGCCGTTGAATAACGAGAATGAATTATTTAATTGACATTGTAATTATTTTATTTGTGTGAACTTGTGCCCACACTTATATTTTTCTTTCCTGTGTTCTTTTATGGCATCACTTTGCGAAATGACTTACGAGAGAACCCTATCAGCCAAGAAACATACAGATGATGAAAATATGAACTTAACAATTAGCTGCATCTCCTAATCAGTTCATTCAATAGCAGAATTCCTTTTTCCTAAACTACGCTATATGTCTGATGAATTTAAGTTTGAATTAAAAACACAAATACACACAAATTACCATATTTGTTTACGTAAATTGAAATTAATCAACGTATACAAGATGCATAATTGGCATACTAGTATTACTGTAATATAAGGTAGATTAGATTTACACCCAAAATATTTCAAGTGAACATTGTATCGGGATAGCTTAATCCATTCTTGACCGGCAGTATTTAGTTTCGCGTTTTGAATACACCCAGCCAGTTGCAGCCATTGATTTATTCCTTGTATTTTAACACTGCGATCTGTTCGTCAATTTATGTCGTAGACGTTCAAGTCATTTGTTCTTTTATTTACGTTTACTAATCTCGAACTTGTTTATTATACATCTAAAAATATCGTATAAGCTCAATAGGCCACAATGAGGAGAGTCCTGGTTTTGTAATATAACTTTCTTATAACCACGAGGAGAAAGTCAAATTTCGCCGAGTGTCTCAGTATAATAGCATCCTTAATATATGGTTACCAATTCAAATACTAAAACTTACTTTACTAACACAAAAATGCAATAATTGCTGCATTTAATCATTCTCAACAATACAAGATCTGATTGGCATCGTACTTTTGAGAGCATTCTTTGGTTTTTTGTTCATACTCATACAGACAGAGGCGCACTACTGTTTACCGACACTTGTTCGAGTTGTCTGCATATTGTCTCACATACAAGAAGAGCTTTCCTTCAGCATGTCTGCTGATTTCTCCTTATTTGTTTATTGTATGGACAAACGTTCTAATATTTTATAAAACGACTGGTCATTTTTCATTTCATTTGCTGCGCTCGTTCTCTGAACAAATGGTAGTTTCATTCAGAGAGTGCCAAATGGTGATCGTCCTCTGTTATATAGTTTAAGCGTGCAATATCCCAGGATCGTCCATCTGAGGCCTCGTATCGATAACTAAATCGTCCACATGTTTCTTCGTGCCATGAATTTCTTACTGGACATAATTGTTCATCACCAGTATTAAAACAAATTTCATATTTACTACGTTTACAGTATTTGATAAGAGTCTTCCTAAAATCGTCATTTCCAAAACGATATGTTCTTTTGTGTATTTTTATTTCAAGAAGCAAACGGTGACTCATGAAGTACAACGTAATCTTACTTAAAAAGAACTTATTAAAACCTTTGATAATTTTAACATTAATATTAAAAGTGTTATACATCTACAAGTACTCCTACGGTAACCATTCAAAGCATTTTGTTTATATTAACCAACGTAAATTAGTAATCGTAGTTAAATGCCGTGAGATGTTTGTAAAGCAATTCCTAATATTTGAAAGAAAGAAATTGTATGGTTCTGTATGACAGCATAACTGTTGTACCCTCTAGAGTGTTAATGTGTGTGTGTGTGTGTGTGTGTGTGTGTGTGTGTGTGTGTGTGATACTTTAGCCTTAAATTGGAGATCATTTTCCTAGAATAGAAGTATCTCATTTGATATTCATTCTTTAACCGTATTAATAACTGTCTTGAAGCCGTATTATAAGCGTAGTGATCTTCTCACTTGCAATACAAAAAAAAATGTCCATATAGTATCAAGTTTTAATAATTAAGAAATAACTATTTTAGTTCAATTAAAAATTTCGAGTTTACTTTTCCCTATCTTATACTATACTTCATTACTATTAACAACAGCATATAAATGTTGCACTAGCTAATGTGAATTAGGATCAGTTAAATTCCAGTAAGATACTACTCAAGGTAGTGCTGCCATCCATTATTCGAAGAGTAACTGATTTTCCCAACGTTTATCTTTTAATGTGACATATTAAATGTGATTCAGGAATATTACCGAACGGAACAATATAAGTAAACACGAACATATAATGGATTGCATGCTGAATGGTCATTTCCTATATATAATGTATGTGTCTTTCTAATTTATTTTCGACTGATCTGTCAGTTGGTACTGCTTCCAGAGATTGTATTATACTAAAGTTTGCGTGCTGTTTTCAGTGCAAAATGAGACAATTGTAAAATGCTAGACAACAAGCATGATAATTAATAACGAAGTTAGCTCAAAATTAAACCATCCAGTCTCTTAGAACTAAACACAAGGGACATTAAGATCAAAATACAACATCTGAGAATGGTAAAGTTTGTAAACGACTATCACAAAATTATTATTATGCACCATAGGGGATTGCTGAATTTTAAACTATTTCGGTAAATCATGCGAATCAATGAAATAAAATGACAGTATCATGCCGCCTAAACAAGCCAGCGGGAGCAAAGTGCCAAAAAAGTGATAACCATTTGACCTGCAAACTGTAATAGCAGTGACTATATAGTAGACAAATGACCAGAAAGCAATGACAATGAACTGATACTTAAAAGAAAAAAGAAAATTAAGGAATATGCACAATAAAACGAAGCGATGTTCGTACGTAGAAAAATCACGATAAGCACGTGGAATAATGGCGACAGCACGTAGGACGACAACGGACCTTTATAAATATTTTAAAACACGGAGAGTAGTAACAGAAGATGGGGCTTACTTCGAGTGTAAATACAAGAAAGGTACACAAATGATTGAATTCCAGGGATTGAAGGGGACAGAATACCAGGGACAACAGCAGTTCTGGTATCTTTAAAAGTCAATAATGAGGAGATTATGTCCAAAATATATTCAATCAATTATGTCAATGGAGGATATCAAATAAGATATAGAGGTAACACCCCAGCGCTACCATATGAAGAAATACCAATTTTCGGATTAAGAACAATAGTAAAAACTCCAGAACCAATCATCAGGAGAATCAAAAAGCAAACAGTGAACTCCATCTATCAGGAATACCTATAGAGATACCATTGAAAGATACTGTCGGCTGGTTTAAAGAAAAATTTGGAATTAAAGTGGAAAAGTCAAAACTTGGATTAGTTCCAGAGTTTAACATCCATGATAAAACCAGAGTCTTTGAAATAGAAAGATCCAAACTCCGCACAATCAAAAGAGCAAATTGTATACATGGCTTTCTAACAACAACCTGGTATGAGAGTTGTATATACCATAAAAAGTGTAATAAATGTGGGGAAACCGGGCACACGCCCAAAAAATGTCAGAATAATAGAGACAAAACGATAGATACAAATGTCCCGGAAAAACAAACAACATCAGAGAGCAAAGTTAATCGCAAGCTCTAAACGAAACCAAGGGTAGGAAAGAGGAAGTAAATGACCAGCAAAATAAGAAGGAAATGAATCAAAAAGGAAACAATAAGACTAACACCAACAGCCGAGAAAATCAGAAAATACATAATAAAACATGGAATGAGGATAGTGGAAAAGCAGGAAAAGTATTGTAACAACGCGAGCAACAAGAATTAACAAATCAACAAGTAAATAGGAAAGGATCAACTGACCAGTAAAATAAGAAAGGAATGAAACCAAAAGGAAACAATAAGACTAACACCAAAAGTCGAGAAAATCAGGAAATACCTGGAAATACAACTGGGAATAAGGATAGTGGAAAAGCAGGGAAGATATTTCAACAACCCGAGCAACAAGAAGTAAAGAGGTTAACAAATCAGCAAGAAACCCCAAAATAAAATGCAACGGAAACTAAGAAACCGGCAGAATACATGACAGCAGAACAGCAATTTATACAAGAGAGACTATAGAGAATAAAAGAGAAAAGGAGAAGAATAAGGGAGGAAGAACAATTAATGGCGTAACATGCTCTATACTATGATGAGTTCCTAGAATGATCTGATTACAAACAATCCAAAAATCATGACAAGACGAAGCTCTGAAAAAAAAATTCAAGAATACTGAACAAAGATGAATACCATGAACGATTTGTAACAACCAAACGAGATAAAAGAACACAGTAAAAAATTTTTATAAGGATATAACAATGATTGATAAAAAATAATTCATATATTAAACAAAATCTATAGCATACGAACAAACATTTACAGGAGGGCCTTCCCATAATGGTCTGCGGAGATCAGCTGGAAGATTACCCTCAAAACAATAAAATAAATAATTACTGCAATCCCATATCTTTCATAGTTTTCTCCATACACTATTCCCTTGTTATATTTCCAGAACAAGTAATCGTTCTGTAAAACATTAAAAATACGTTTTGTTTTTAATGGTTCCGATTTATAGCGGCACATGTTGTGAAAACAAGTCATTGGCCTTTCTCCTACTGACTATGGAGGAATTGTGAAGAGGTGTATTACGTTTCTGAATGCTGCTGCTTGTGGAATCAAATGACCTTTCGTTAGCGGATCATTCAAATAATGTCTAATAAAAACAAATTTATAATAAGAAAGACAAACAGCTAAGGCTTTCTTTGATTGGAATTAATTTCCTTTTTATTTATTGCTATGATGCTTTCAAGAAAAAAATTAGTAAAGATGAATCAATCATCTGTTTTGTGTATATCTTGCTCTTTCATAGAAACGCTTTGTGATTTATGAAAACCAGTAACTAACAACTGTGATGATATAACTACTTTTTTGTTCCTTCCATGAATAAATTAATAGATCATGCATTCACCTATTACATCAAAACTGAAAAACAGTACCATTAACATATTTATTGGATTGATGTCGTGGTAGCATCACAATATTGTCAGATGAAAGAGAATAAAGTACAGTATAAGTTTATAAGGATTTCGGTTCAGACAAATTAGTCGCAATCTATATTGTATTTGTTTGTGTACAATGCATTATATTAACCAGAATAGTAAATAGACTGCAATATGTCCTCATTATTGCTAGATCTCTGGCTGGTCTAGAAGTGTATTTCAGATATGTATGGTTTACCGTAATTATTGTGTAACCAATTATTGATTGTCACTCAATGTCTCCTGTAGACACATTCGTATTTTGATTAATCAGTAACAAATGGAGAGAATGAAAGCTTAATAATTTCCACAGTTACTATAACCTGCAGGGCTACGATTGATGCACTTGAATAGGCTAAGTGCGTCTCTTCTGCATTTAAGAACATCCAGCTATATAGAACCAAGTCCATCTGGCACAATGTCAACGTTAACTTATATTACCGATCTGTGTCTTTTCAACTTGAACGTAGAATTCATAATCTGATATTGATATTGTATGCAACTAGAATTGTATGACAGCTATTGCCAAATGATACATCGAATGTTTATCACATTTCGAACAATCAAACAATAAATCTTCATCGTAAATTAATCTCTACTGTGCTTAGTTTTAGGACTCAGGTTATGATGTTTAACATGAGCATTTATTTATACGACCCGCATTATAGCTTGTATAACATTTAAAAACACATCTAAGGTCATTCAAGCTAATAGTGCTGCAAGTTAAAAATTAAATTTTAAACGTATTTTGTTTGTAAGTTGATTCCTATTATTCTCCAAGAGGATACTGAAGGGGTAAAGCATAAATCAGTAAACTCGCTGGCGCCGCAAAGGTGAAAAATACCACCGCAGCGGATTGATTATCCAAACAGGCAATATGGCAAATTTATCTACCACCGCCTAAACAAATTAACTACTCGCATTTTGATGTCAGCGCACCTAATGAAGTTCATCAGGCTGATCTATTACATTTATTTATTTTAAGAAACGTGTATTTGTGCATGTAAATAACAAAGTATTAAATAATACGTACGTACGAATATTCTTATGTATGTATGTATGTATGTATGTATGTATGTATGTATGTATGTATGTATGTATGTATGTATGTATGTATGTGTGTGTGTGTGTGTGTGTGTGTGTGTGTGTGTGTGTGTGTGTATAGATGGATGCATGCATGGATGGATGCATGCATGGATGGATGGATGTATTTATATTAAATACAGTTACTGGACTTGACTCTGGGCCAAGTTAAGCACCTTTCATGTACGCCTAAAAAGAATATATTGTCATATCCAATTTGTAAGGTGCTTTCTTTCGATAGGATCATCACTGTATTGATTATATTTACCATGGAGTTGGCGCTATCGGTATCGAAATAAAATTGGTTGTGAATCCGGAACACGATCATTTTCTTCATTTCGACAATCGCCAACAATTTATTAAACTTAATCAGTTCTTTTAACATTAAATGTGCATTCGAAAAACGTGGAGTTTCAAGAATAGCAACGAAAGACACCCTATATGCAAAGATATTTCTGCTTAAAAAAAATAAACGTTGGTAATAGCCATTTGTTACAAATATGGGTTACTACAAGTAAAGAATTAACATTATGAGTTTCCCCAAAATATCATCTTGATATATATATATATATATATATATATATATATATATATATATATATATATATATATATTACGAAGCGAATGGAAATGTTTCTGAGCAATTTCTAAAAGGAGCATTTTTACAGAAAGTCAGGCAAATGCGTGATTAATGTGCTCTTGCTTTGTTCCTTTGTGCTGAAAAGGAAGCTAAAGCTTATCAGTTCAGGCCTTCTATAGGTTTCATTTTACTGTTTATGATTTTGCCATGTGAGCATTGCTCAACCATCAACATATTGCATATATTTAGTTTGAATATCTGACTGAACTTAGTATATGTTAGACGGCTTGCTCACTTCTCGAAATGTTCATTCCACTTCCAAAGGTTATTACAAAAACTGATATCCCTTGTGAAGTCTAGTAATAGTTTATCTTTATATGTTCATTTCATCATAATGAATGGTATATATGTTTCAAGATCAGAAAAAATGTTTTTATTTGGCTTTCGCTGCTTCGTTCTTAATACATCAAACAAATTCAGAAGTAACATAATGCATTTTGAATATGCGTTTATTATGTTTGAAAAAAATGGGTGTTTTGTTGTTAAACTAGGTTTATAACTTTTGATATGAGTTTGTTTTAGAATAGTATAATTCTAATTAACTTCTTAGTTGTATTAATATATTAATGAATGACCCTATGCAAAAAAGAAGATTTTTAAAAAATCAGTTGGAAAAGAAATTGACAGCACATGCTCTTTTAACAAAAAGATGGTAGCATTTAATGGATTAGAATATTGAACATCAAATGTTACGACTTTTACGGATATAAGCAATTTAATTTGTATGCGACAAATACAATTATGGAACAGGGTAGTGCGCCATTAAAAAGATATAGATATTAATAATTGTTGGTGATATACAGTGGGAGATGGAATTATTAACTTCTAGATATCCTTTCAGGTATTAGTATTAAAACAAATTCAGAAGACATAATTTTACCAAGAACATATTTGCAATGGCCATGGGCTTGTTTACCGAAGAAGATTTAGTTCTTAAGTTGAATGGCATAATTAGATTGAACATAGCAAAATATATAAAAGTTGACATTTGTCGGGGATCTTAAAATTACGTATTGTATTTGTAGAACCTTATTACATGTCCACATGCAAAGACGTATACGAAAAGAAGTAAGAAACATTGGTATTTTTAACTCAAAAGATGATAGAGTAGTTAATCAGAACAAGATTGAACGGAACAACAAGATATGACTAGTACGGATATAAGTAATGTCCATTCTGATCCGCAAATTCAAATTGTGGAAGAATGAATTGCCCCAGTAGACAAGATACATACATACAAACATACATACATACATACATACATACATACATACATACATACATACATACATACATACATACATACATACATACATACATACATGCAAACACTGATGAATTGGGCAATTCCATGGAAAACAGCTAAGAAACTGAGAGTAATAATGTTTAAGAATCATATATACATGGATAGAGTTGACATATACAAATGGAGTTATTGGCTTTAATATTTATTCAAGTATTAGTTGAATTGTTTCGAAATATATCAATATTCCTCGGCTAAATTTGTAAAGGCCATGTGCTTTTTACAAAAGAAGATTAGGTTCATAAGATTAATGATATATTGCTATAACCGAACCCTAACGATATTGGAGATAACATCAATCGGACATGTGAAAAATCTGCTTTTGAATATAAACAGTTGTTTTGCATTATGGAATCTACTGCTGTATCATCCTAACTAGCTAAGTAAAATTTTCAATGATCCTCAGTAAGTAAAATTGATTGATCGATTGTAATTTTACGACCCACCAACACCGGTATGCTATTTATCGCTATACAAAATATTATATGTATGATTATTTAATTTGTTTAAAAAGGTTTTATATCGAGCAGCGATATCAAAATCAAAAAGTTGAATTAAAATGGTAAGATCGTAAGGCTAATATATAAAACTTCCAGATCAACGGGTTTCGTAAATGGTATATGATAATACAAACAGATTAAACAAAATTAACGGACGGTATATTCATTTGTAGGAAGCAGTCCATTTTATTAGGGTTGTCTTGATGGCGTGAAGTTTATTATTCACTGCATTATTCCACGATCCATGCCACGTCTGGTGTAAAGACTCTTTAATACTGTATTTAAAATCGGAATACGATATTATACAATCATATGGTTCATAGGATAACAGACAGTATACTGTATTGAGGGATGTACTCAACTTATTTTAAAACTGGATGTTTTGTCAATAATGGCTGCTCTATTTGTCTATTGTGTTGTGACTGAAGTAATAATAGAGAAACTGAGTAGATGATGCTGTTTAAACTACGTTGATTGTTCATATTCAGAGCCAACGTTATCCTTTTGACTTTAGCTGAACAAATAGATGAGCCATTGTGTTAGCGAAGTTATGCTGTCTGATATTTACTAATAAAGGATGCAGCAGCTTTTCCTCATTTATCTACTAATATAAATTCTTGCATAGTTTTTCAATTTGATGGGGAGTTCATGATACGAGTGGTGGTGTAGGGAAGGGTTTATCTTGGACTTATTTCTATTGTGTAGCTTGAAAAGTACTTTTGGTTTAACCAGCCAGGGAGATGGAAGGCCTATGATTGTTAGAAAGATCAATTTGATATTGTCAAGGATGGATGACATTGTAATGCCGAAGGATGGTATGTCGTTTCGGTACTTTTTTGTATAAGGTTGTGTGTTTGGAGTGAAAAACAGCAGAATTAAGTGGTATTGATCTTAAATTAACAGATCATAATGTGCAGACATAATTTCTCTTCGATGAAATAAAGATGGATCGTTCAGTTCAGCGAGGAGAGTTTTCACACATGGAGGTCTTAAATGCTCCTAGATCAAGTCATTTTCCTTCATAAATAGGATCAAGAATGTTCAATTATGAATTTTTGACTGATCCATAAATAACTCAAATATTTGTTCAGTTGGGAGCAAATAAACGTTCTATATACATTTCCAATGACGTTGTTATCATAAATCCATTTAGTTTGCACCAATTCTTGGAGTAGATCTAGATATTTCAACTGTTTAGCTTTAAATTCTTAATGTGTATAAAAAAAAGTAATTTTGCCGTCGAAGATAATACTCTTACGTCTTTGCTTCCTCAACAACATGGATAGTTCCTCGGTTCCGCGCGAGTTTACGTTCATTTTGATGTCATCGTCACTGACACAAAAGCAGGCATACCGTGTTTGATTTCCAAAATTTTAAACCGTTAGCAATTTGGAAGCTTGTTGACCATTGGTTTTCATTGCCTTTCATTTAATTGCATGTGCTTTGAGCCTATTCGTGTATTGAACATATGAAATGAAAGAGAGATGACTGCCTTGTGGATCCAGATCGTGCAGGTCATTTTGTATCCGTACGTCCATGTCGGCTAACATGCCTTTTTGATAATTTGCTTGATATTTTTGTCTGACCTCTTGTATCACATTGAATAAGAAGGCAACCCGAGTTGAATGTTCTAATATCGTTTGGTATGCCGTGTGACCCGTAATTGTCTTTTTAATCACAAACATTGACAGTGCGGCAAGCGGTTTGCTAGCATCGGTAGATTGTATAACGGTGTAGCGTGGAAATTATCTTCCGATTTGTCGAGACAGGTTCAATCTCGACCACACACCTATAATAAAAAGCAGTGTACTGCATTGTACGGCCTCTGCTCAACTACCGTGATCCTTCCCTCCACTGACATGAGATGCAACACACGGCAAACAGGGTGCCTCTACTTAATCCCCTCTCACGACACGTAGTTAGGACATGTTGGGCCTATTATGCAATAGCGGTCCTACAGAGGGTAAGTAATTACAGTAGAAACCCAAATTACAATGTCATCGGAGAAAGAAAATTGCATTGACATAAGATAGACTGGATAATAACATATTTGTACAGATAATGGTAGCCCCGCCGCCCCCCCCCCCCCCGAATCCAAAGAAATATAAATATGTAAACATAGACAAATGTTCCAGTAGCATGGTTACGTCGATTGGCTTGTCAGAAAAAAATAATAAATTTGATACATGCAAATGTTTGCACTTCTAAGCAAGCCTTGAAGACGTCTTATAAAAGTTAATATGTTCAAGGGGAGGCAATAAAGTTCCAAAGTTTTAAATTGATACCTGCAAAGGGTTACCCTTGGTGTTTGGTCATTTGTGTTTTAAATATCTTTCCATGGTGTGTCGAAATCTTTTTTCTTCTGTCGGTTAGTGGAATTGGAAAAGACTCCATTCTGAAGGGCAAATTTGGTGACATACTTGGAGTTTCAGACGTTATCAATAGTCATAGTTTATTGGTAATATGAAGAAAGACCCCATAGTCATTTTTAATGGACAGTAAGAACTCATGCTTCGTCAAATATTGAAGTCATTTGTTCAAGTATTCCTGTTTGAAAGTGTTCATCACGTACGGATGTTGCCTCTCTAGCAAATTCAAAAGTAGTTTATTCATTTTTTTATAGTTTCTGAACTTTTTTCTGATAAGCTTCAGGGACTAACCTAAAACCCTTTAAAATGGATTCCTTAACCGCATCGTAGTCATTGTATTGGTTAATCGACAGTGAATTGGAAATATAAATAGCATTACAAAAGATTTCTGCAACGTTTTGCAAACGGGTACACTATTGGTCTACTTCTCTTTCTCTGAAAGCGGGCAATATCCTAATATTTTGTACAATATCAAAACAAATTTGGATTTAAAGTAAAAACCTGCTTACCACTTGGCAGGTCTATTTCGCTTAATTTAAATTGATATTCACTCACTTTGTTCCAGCTGCATTTCCTTTTCATTCTAACGTTCCTGTCTCTATCTTCGCTTTCTTTAACGATAACTGTATTTCTTTTTTTGTAGTTACATTTGTTTTAGTGTAACTGCATTTGTTTACTTTCTAATTTTCTTCCTTCGCTTTATGATAATCGAGCTTAGTTAACTACAATCCGTTCTTGTATTTTAATTTTAATACTTCTACTTTCAGATTAGAAACTGATACTTTGATCTAAAGAACTCTTTCTACTAAATATTGGATCAGAATCTTTTTATATTTTCGTTAAGGAAAATCATATTTTCTGGCAATTTGAATCAATACATCTTTTCGAAAAATTCAAATTATTCCAGCTTAGGATTTGAAAGAAAGATTTACACTTTTGATGACATTTTAGGAAACGTTTGGCTATTTCACATTTGATTTTTTTAAAAAATTAGGGGAATTTTTAAATTTGAACAAAAGTGAAATTGTTTGGTCAATATTGAAATATTTAAGCCAAAAGAAAATACAATTTAAAACTTACAAACAATTAATTTAAATCCGATATTCGTAGCAATATATATATATATATATATATATATATATATATATATATATATATATATATATATATATATATATATATATATATATATATATATATATATATATATATATATATATATATATATATATATATATATATATATATATATATATATATATATATATATATATATAGATATATACAAGTGTGTGTATCTTTGCAGTAGTCACTATTCATACAATTGCATATAAATATAAATATTCATCATTCACATATACAATGGTAGCCATCAAGATAGAATTATGTTTTAATTCTACATATTGCTCTTATAATCATGTATAGATCTGTTTACCACAATTCCTGGTTATATTATTTTTTGACAAATATAACCTTGTGTATCGGAACAGCGTGTATCGCTAGCCTTGTACTGTTGATCTTTCCCCATTTCTAGACAACTCTCATCTCCGACATTATTGTCTGGTTCATTAGCATCCCAAAAGTTAGCCTTCTTTGAAATCGTTTCTCCTGTCACCGTGCGAAAATCGTCCTCGTTAGTTAATCGTCGAGCCCCCAACCAGAAATATGTAGCGCAATTTCCTGTAACAGAAACGTTGGTTATACGTATTATCCACATTGCTCTAGTTATCATGTATCAGGCAGTTGTTAAACTCTTTCCTCATTTCTAAACAATTCTCTGTTCCGCGATTATTATCAAGTTGGCCAGGATTCCTAATGTTATCTCCGTTTGATATTAGGTCTCCTATCACCATAACAAAAAGAATGCCCCCACTACTTGGTCTTGAAGCCCCCAACCAGACATTTGTATAGCAACGTCCCGAAAACGAATCATTGAGTATATATTCTTTTTTTGAATGTGAAACGTTTAATCTTTGTAAATAATTACTAAAATATAAATTTTTTATAAAAGTTTTCTTCATAAAAATGTGTCAGACACCATTGCTCGAAATGTGCAAACATAAGATCAAATATTTCTTTAAGTAGCGCTAATACAAAATAGGTATTTTCTCTACCATATAACACTAACTGCATATCAACTGATGTAATATTTTTGATAACCTGTAAATATGTAGTAAAAATATGTCGGACGAACAATTCACCAAGTTTCTCAAAGAAATTATGTTCATTCCTTTCATTAAAAAAATTATAGAAATCCCGTTTTCCATTCATAGTTAAACACATTGTCTCATCAATAATAGCTGTCTACTCGAGTTTTGTTTAATGCCAATAGCGATTGGGACTGGTGACTTGAATTGACTCATAACAGAAACTTACTGGATTCATACGTTTACTACTTTGTACTTAATGGTCATACAAAAAAACACAAAAACAAAGTCATATGGACAACATTCGTATGCATACCAGGGCCCGGCGACGTGGAACGAATTCCCCATTGAAATTAGACACAAAGATACAGTGGTCCCTTTTAAGAGTGCTTTCAAGACACACCTGTTTCGACTTCAGGGACAAACTTAGCGACCTAATCGTGTTTTGTATCTTATATAATTTCAGCATGTTTTAATGTTTTTGAATTTTATTGTTTTTGTCATTTGTTGTTCTGTAGTGTAGTCATATCATTATTGATGGTGTAAAGCGCTTAGAGCTTTGAAATATTAGTCGCTATACAAAGTCCTCATTATTATTATTATTATTATTTATTATTATATTACCAATGCGCTGAATACAACAGAATAATTTCTTTAAATAGCTTTACTTGCTTTCATTATATATATATATATATATATATATATATATATATATATATATATATATATATATATATATATATATCCTTTATAAATTATTATTAAATGAATGACTATTTGTTTTTATTTTCTTATATTTTATTTTAATACATTACTGAAATGTTTCCTTTCAAAAATCAATGACGGGACAAACGTATGAGCCAAGGAAAATGCATATGATGAAATTATTGAAACCATCCTTTGGCTGAATTTGCTTCTAAGCAGTTCATTAAATAACAGTATTCACTTTACCTAAATTAAGATGTATGACTGATCAATATACGTTTTAATAACTGTATAACTACACACATATTTCCATATTTGTTTACCAAAAAAATTGGGATTATTCCAAGGAAAAAAATACACCGAAGTGATACTCGTATTACTGTAATATAAAGTAAATATCATTTTCACCCAAAATATTTCAAATGAGCATTATCAATTTTTTTTATCGATACCAGAAGAAGAATTATTTATTTTTGCTTCTTATGTCATAGTCTGCCATTTTCAGCCGATTTATTTATAATTTGGCTTTTTCACTGCGATATGTTCATCCATTTATGTCGGAGAAGTTCGATACATTTTTTAATTTTAGTTTACTAGTCGCAATCCCGTTTAGTCTATTACTAAAAAATTATCTTGTCTCAATAGACCACATTGAGGAAAAGAATAACTTAACGGTCATTCAAATCAAGATTGATAGCATTTGAAATGTTTCGATTATCAGTGCATGTGGTAAGAATACACCACAGTCCTGGCACGCTAATGTTCTGGGAGGAAAAAATCCATTGGTCTATTTAAATAATATTCGATTTTGTCCTCCTCTTTTTGTATTTTAACTGTCATATAGCTACGAGGGTAGATTCAAAGTTCGTTGAGTGTCTCAATCTAATAGAGTCCCTAATATCTTGTTAACATTGCACAATTTAGAACTTACTCAACAGTTGGAAACTAATACCAAAGTCATACAGACAGAGGCGCAGTATTGTTGCCAACACTTTTTGTTGTTGTTGCTATTTTGGATTTTCAATACCGTACCAGAGGAACTTTCATACACATCGTCAGAAGATAGCTCCTTATTATTTTATTTTTGCACAAACGTTTCTAGTATATATAAACAAGCCTGATGATTTTACCTTCATTTTGAAAAGCTCGATCCCTGAAGAACTCGTAATTGCATTCGGAGGGCACCAAAAGGTCACCTCCTTCGGCTTGACAGGCTTTTTGTGCATTACTCCAATCTTGGCAATCGGATGACTCGTAACGATAACATAATCTCTCACACGATTTTGCGTATAAGAAATAGTTTTCTGGACATGCTGGAGAAAAAATGAATACAAGCAGATAGTATAAAATCAAACCTATCGCAGCTTACCATGTACAACTGCTCTTCAGAACTTTTAAGCAAGTAACCAAAATTAATAGTAAAGAGTTTTCAATATCTACAATTACTTCAATGGTAACCATTTAAATCCATTGATATCAGCTGTAGATGAGGTAACATATATATTTGTAATCATGCCAAAATTATTACCATTTGTTTTGATTTTACAATTGCTTCAAACGTAAACTATTTCTTACTTAGATAAATTTCGTTAGATTTTCATAAAACTATTTCTATTATTTTAAAGAACAACATTGTGTGGTTCTTTATGACCGCATAACTGATGTACCCCTTAGAATTTGTATGTATGTATGTATGTATAGGTATGTGTGTATATGTGTGTGTATATTTGTGTGTGTGTGTGTGTGTGTGTGTGTGTGTGTGTGTATATGTGTGTGTGTTTATCTGTGTATGTATGTGTGTTATATATTGCATATGTTATTCCTAAGTATAAAATTTGATATTCTTTATTAAAACGGAAAAATGGCGTTAATCAAGCCGTATTGTGAGCGTAGTCTCACTTGCATAAAAAAATTAACGTTTCCACTATGATATCAATTTTTAAAAATATTTATTTCAAATTACATTTTCGACTTTACTTCTCATTATCTGAAAATATATTTAATTACAATGAACAAGAGTTAATTTCATCCTATATATATATATATATATATATATATATATATATATATATATATATATATATATATATATATCATATGTTGCAAAACATTACTGTGTTGCAGATTAACTGTATTCCTTCTAAATTAATGCACGCTAAATGAGAATATGAACATTGAATTATTATCCTCAACTCAAACAACATTTTCCTTTGTTGAAACTAATGTGATATCTCCCTGCATATATGGATTACATTAGCAGATAAATTCAAGCAAGACACCACTCAGCCTGGTGCTGTAATCCATTATTAACAAAGTAACTGATTTTTTCAAAGGTTTATGTCTTACTGTGACATATTTAATATCATCAATTAATATTAATAATAATTAATAATAATCTTATCAATATATAATAAATTTCATGCTGACTGGTCATTTCCTATTTAGAACGTTTGTGTATTTCTAAATTTATTTTTAATTAATTTATCAAGTTGTACATATACATGACCTTCCAAGAAGGAATAAGGAATACTGCTTGTGTTTTTTTTAATCTATTACACAAATCAGTTGGAAAAATGGATTTAATTTAATTAAACATACGTTTAACTCTGTTACACATCAAACATATACAATAAACCGTCAATTTGGTATTTGCATCCCAGAATTCACTACCTCTAGTGCTTTTAATATACTTTACTTCACGTGCTATATTGTGTGCAAGGTAAAAAAGATTTATCTTGAAAATACAGACCGTGTACAAACGCGATACAGCATTGAAACGTCTTTATTCTGCTACTGTCATATTGAACATTTACAAAAAAAAACTCACGATTGTATGGCTTCAAAATGTATAATTAAATTCCTCGTTATACCAACACTACCAATAGTGATGCATTTTAAGATCATAAATTAAAAAGACATATATCGCAAACGTTGTATTTTAACCGTAACTCGAAAATGTGACCCATTTTCCTATTGTATTACATAGATCTTCATCGCTAGAAAATTATTACTTATTACGCGTCATTTTGCCCTTTAAATTAAGTTGTTAGTCTTTCTGATTAAATTTAATGTATTATATCAAATCAATATGCAGTAAGCTCTTAAAATTGCAATATAACCTTAGTTTAAGGGTTAAAATGGTGAGTTAACCAGTCCTTCACATTAAAAGTAGTGATAAGATAATCAACTTCTTCAACGTTTCTTTGAAAATACCAGTGATCCAGCCTTATAATGAAAAAAGAAATTTCGAGGCTTACCATATCTTGGTGATCATATATTTCAGCGACAAATAAACAATTGATGGTAATATTGTTGGAAGAAGTTTAAAAATGGTAATGGTTTACTTTGATAAGCTTTTTCCAATCTTTTAGTTTTTAAACCGGGATTAGTGCAGGGAAGCTTTTCCATCTAAAACAAGCAAACAAAAATTTAAAATAAGGCACGTGCCATTGATGTGTTTTGTACAGTATGCTTCCATTACTAGTTGCAACTCATGGGGACTTCATATGCCACGTTTCGTTTCTTTGATATAAACATCGAAATTTTCAACAGTACTATTAAGCAATGAATGATCTTAATAATAACATAGGTCAATATGAAACTGATATTAATGAATTATGAATGCATTATCAATATATACATCCAAAAAGCATAGTTTATTTCAAACATATATCCTTGCCTTGTTTTAATCAAGAGAAGCATATGGATCGAAGGTCTTAAAACTTAGTATGCCATCTCCAACAGAAAATAGTACTTTTAAGATTGCCCTATCTGGTATTTGTATGAAGTGTACAACTGATGAAACTACTACGTCTATCGTTCATCATGTTAAATAGTCTATACAAGGACACGTGCATTAATACAATCTTATAATAATGTGTTTTTTTCTCTACAAAAATACCTATATCAATGGATAAATAATGTCGATTTTGTTAAATAAGTTTTAATTGTCAATACTGCATATTGGAAAATACATGCAGGCAAAGCGATGAATAACGCCACAGACCCCGATGCTTAATTCTTTGGAGGACTATTTATTCATTACTTAACCTATAATAACACTATTCTTTCTAAAAAAAATATAGCGCTCTTTCAATGGGTCAGTTATCGTCATGTACGATTTATGCATATCTTTTTCAAATTTGCCTATTGTATATTTGTGTTTTATCAGATGTAAAAATGTTTGAAAAAGATTGTAAAATTTATTAAAAGTTATAATTTATGTACTTATGTTCGTAGGAAAATACGCATGTTGAGTGTTGAATCGAATAACATTTTGCCTTTCCCAATACGACTTCTAAACTAAGACAATAGAACAATTATTTTCGTGGCGGAGAAACTGTGATGTGTGCGCATGAAACAGCATAAAAGAGACATGAATGAAGAGACGATATGAAGGTCACCTGTGGCCGGCGCAGTTGTAATTGGGGCTAGTGTCGTAGGTGTAATTCGGGCTGTCGTCGTAGGTTTAATATTTCTCTGACCACGAATATTTCCAAACAATAATACAACAGTTAGGGCCAAACCTGAAAATGAAGACACATGTCGAAAATAACCATCTTTCATATTGACAGAAGTCATGAAAAACAATCGAAATGTAGGATATTACCAAAAAAGCCAATAAAAAATTATATAACAAATTTATGTTCTTCTTTCATCTGTTTGCCTAACAATCAATATATTAAGTATAAAGAGGGTCCGTTAAGAGAAACATACGGACCCAAAATTGTATATCTTGCAAGTATCAGGAAACAACACAAGAAACGATGAAACGATTATCAAAGATAATTCGAAAATCAGAGAACTTAGAACGATCATGATTTAAAATAAATAGCTCGAAGAAAATTTAAGTAGAACCGTCTGGCAAATTAAACACAGATTCAGAGAGAACTTTTTTTTACTTTTTCAGACAATTATTTAAAAATCGAACGTACAAGAAAACATATAGCAATAGGACTCTAATGCAAACATGAAAATAGTTATACATTCTTGACTTCTCGCTTGCGTACATTTCTTCGTGCTTACAAGCATGCATGTAGACAGACATCGAGATAATCACACTCACGTATGCACGTGACTACATATATTCAGATATACATATACACATTTTTGCATGCATACAAAAGCATGCATGAATGCATATACAGAAAATAAGTCGAAAATAAATACCTAAACATTCGAAAGGCGATCCACATACATTGAGTTCCCACGATAGTGCTTGTGGAACCGTAAATGTATGTGCTCCATGAATTAACTTGGTCAGTAGGCAATTTCCGAACAACCCAACTACAACCGAAAAGATGATCGAGCATCCCATGCTTTTTGGTACCTGTATAAGAAAAATCAGAATATCTTAATTAGTCCTACGAATCTATCTATCTATCTATCTATCTATCTATCTATCTATCTATCTATCTATCCATCCATCCATCCATCCATCCATCCATCCATCCATCCATCCAGCCAGCCAGCCAGCCAGCCAGCCATCTATCTATTTAACCATATTAAATATATCAAGTAATGATAGCCATGTCAGGGTAGCGCTGTCACATATGCCACCATTTTGACAAAACTCGCTGAGATATAAATATGCAACTAGCATTATAGAGTTTAAGAAATTGACTATTGCATACATTTACCAGAAGGATGAGCGATTAATGCTCACACCATTATGATTGAAATCACTTCTGTATTTTTGTGTGTAAATAAAGTTGTCCAGACAAGTGTGTCGTTAAAGTATGACATTTAAGATCAAATTGTTATATAGCTGGAATCAATACATCATATGGAATTTTCGGAAAAGGCAAATAGTTGGCATAAGGTTTCAAACATGTATTCGGGGCAAGCTGTAATACATATTGACCCCCATTTCAATAGGAAGAAAAATTATTGGTGAAGAATATGACAAAAAGCGCGAAATGCTGTTGTATCAAGTCTTCATAAAATTATATAAGTCGCTGACTTTGAGTTACCGAACGACGACATAAAATATATTGTACGATCTAGCGATGGCATTGATGACAACAAAGACAGAAAGGACTGTGAACATCAATACAATGAGACAATCAAACGAAAATACCTTCAGCATATGGCGTGGATGTCGTACACACCCTGACTATATATTGTTTGCGTAGTGATATAAAAAAAGCATTAACAAGGCAAAAGGGAGACATTTTCTCAAAGTCATAACCAAATCTAATGAGCAAATATTACTGATTCGAAGTACCAACACACACAAAATGGGTTTTCTCTCTTATATACTGGCATGCTGAATGTGAATCAAACGCGATAATAACTCCAGTGGTTATGAGAAAGATAGGTTCTAGGCACGTTATGCAGGCGAGCCAAAGTAGAGGAAAAGAGAGGTTTGTTGCACTAATGCGAAATGCAGGCGAGCCACAGTTGCTTATGATGCACCATCCTACAGATGAACCAACGGTTGAAAACTGTGTCAACGTAAGCAATCAGAACGAACGTGAATAATCAGGATGCAAAGATTTACAAATGTACTCGCGAAGACACTAAAAGAATCTCGTGAAAATTTGAGCGAGTACACTAATGTACTGCCAACTTTAGATGCACTTGAGTTAAAAATAATGTTACATGCGCTGGAGTCCGCTCGCGATCATGCAGTTCACTGACATCAGGATGATCCAACCCGAATATCATTAATGATTTGTCTGCTTCAAGCCACGTCTAAATCTTTCAGCCGATTTTACTTTCCACTGTGAGACGCATGTGTCTGTTATTTGTGATAAACATCGAAAACATGGTCGGAACTAATACCCAAGAAACGCGCTATCATAATATGTGGTTAGAATATCTTTGTCGGATGGTGTACTGGCAAACATGAATGGTTCGGGGTCGACGCCGTCTTTATGTAGCCAGGATAAAAAAATACGATTGATAACTATGCCTTTTATTGCAACAGGAATTACTAATGCCACATAATAAGATCATGCAAGAGGGTTATCCTACAGCTGGCTGTATTATTCCTTGACAAGCATTTCACACATCTAACGAAAACTATGTACAATGAAGAATAATGCATACAGATTTACGATACAATCGTCAGATGTGTCAAATTCAGCCGCGGTCTGGATATCATTGAGGTTCTCTCAGTGGCGTGGTGTAGAGTATGACCATTCCCCGGAAGTCTTCACAAAGGGCATATGTACGACAATGTTACCTACGCCTAAAGCCTCGAATCCATCACATATTCTCTATGTAGACTACCGGTAGTCTGAGTTTCAGACGCCATGCTTAAACAAGGTTGTAATCGTGTGTAAGAATTACGTAGTAAGGAATGCTTATGGGGAGCAAGAGGGACACAGGAATGGGATTCTTTATACATCGTTGTTTTTTGTCAAGAGGCAATTATGTACCCCATTCTTTTATAATTGCTGACGCCGGCATTTTCTCATATAATTGTTGTTGTAATAATTTAATATTGTAGGTTACTTGTGAATACTTATGTTGTGTGACGATAATGTTCTCAATAACAGTTTGTTTAGTGAAGAATTAAATTAGATTATTGGTATTTAACGCTCGAAAACGTCACTCAATTTATCTGAAACAAAACATATTTAACACTGTGGTATCATTTCTCACTATTCTGTTGCATTTACTTCTTTGGTAACAGGCTGACTCTATTTATTTACAAAATATTGTAAAAAATACCAGCCTCCATTATCACTTGAACGTCTGATTCAGATAAAGATTATTTATTAGAATGCAAGATCATCGCAAAAACCTCTAGCTTTCTATGTCGTAGAAAATTAAAAAGTACCAACATGTCACAAAGAACAGAATCCTAATTTTATACCTAAGAACTTTGATAAACAAGGTTAGGGACACATCCATTATACTTGTACTTGTGTCTGAATCAGGACACAAATATTAGTGAATAACAGCAAGGAAGATCATGCTTCGTAAATAAGTTAAATGGATGTATATTTTTCCGATTGATTGGTATTCTCCTTATCTCACATATCTTGCAAAATTACAATGATTATCTCTATATCAATTGTGTTTTCTACAAAGTCCATCGATTTCATATGAGTAGGATGAAACTGGAAGGTGCGAGAAGATTGACAATTTCCGGATTACTACAACATTCAATTGTGGTTATAAGAACTAGTCTTTTCAGAGGGACATGCAAACATCCATATAACAGGGAAAAAAGTGCCAGAAAAATCCTTATCGATAAAGAGATGAACTTAGAGGCTGAAAAGTCACTGTGGTAAACATAATTTGTGATGTACAGACTAGAAAAATTAGACTTACCGTTTTATGTTCTGGTGCTAGAATGAAAAGAAGAGAACCGCAAACCCATACTTATTTGAAAATCTATTCAATGCTAGACAGACGTCATTAAATTTAACTAATGGGTTTTCTGTCTAGTACCGCCCTCGTGATATCGTGATGGAAAATGATAAATAAATGAACATGTTCCGTGTTATAATATGCGCGCATGCGCAAAACGTTCCAGAGTAAACCGCTGCACTATAAAATAAAGACTTACGTGCATACATACATACATACATACATACATACATACATACATACATACATACATACATACATACATACATAAATACATACATGAATTGTTGCACCTTCTGATTGGCTGTTTACACTGACTAGCATCATTCTTCGATTGTTTTCGTTTCGAGGAATATAAGAGATAGTTTTCCAATGTTTACCTGGAATCAGATATATCAATAATTTCATATCGTCTTTATAAATTTCACAGTTTAACAAAAGTCCAAAATCATAACAGGAAAGTGATCAACCACATAGCTGACACACCAATTGTATAGATCAGATACATTCCCGGAAATACAGAAGGAAGTGCAAATACAATCGCCCCTCGGATGCAAATTAATAACGTTCAAAGAAACAGAGATTATGTTATCCTGGTCCATGTGTATGTTCAAATGATACGGAAGTATTTGTCATGAAATCGAGTACTATGACAAATAACTGATTTCATTAATTGTGCTGGCTCTAATGACATAAGTAGTTACAGCGTCCGTGATGCGGGAGGTCCCGGGTTCATCCATCACAAAATCATATCAAGGACATATACAAGTGCATGCATGAACGCACGAACGCACACGCAAGCACGCACACAGGCACTAACTCACACACATACATACATACATACATACATACATACATACATACATACATACATACATACATACATACATACATACATACATAGATTCATGCATGCATGCATGCACGCACGCACGCACGGACAAACACACACACACATACATTCATACATACATACATGCATGTATGCATACATATATACATGCATACATACATGCATACATACATACATACATACATACATACATACATACATACATACATACATACATACATACATACGTACGTACGTACGTACGTACGTACGTACGTACGTACGTACGTACGTACGCACGCACGCACATACATACATACATACATACATACATACATACATACATACATACATACATACATACATACATACATGCAAACATACATACATACATACATACATACATACATACATACATACATACATACATACATACATACATACATACATGCAAACATACATACATACATACATACATACATACATACATACATACATACATACATACATACATACATACATACATACATACATACATACATACATACATACATACATACATACATTCATGCATTACTGTGATATAGAACAGTTCAGTGAGCTTGAAAAGGCTGCAGAGCTCGATATTTCCACTTTCTATAAGTTTATACGTAATACCCAAAATGTCCGGCAAGAGATTTATGGGCAAATCATTTTTCCAATTTGTCCCTACCTGACAATACCTATATGTACGATGGGAATCATTACCAGATGGTTTTAGCAGAGGTTAAAAAGCAGAGTATAGAAACCCATTCCCACTTTGATGAAGTTGTTGACAAAATTCCCACTAGAGAAGAAATCAGTAGTGCAATTAGTTCTCTCAATAAATATAAGGCATGTGGTCACGACGGTATTGTTGCCGAGCATTTACTGTTTGCGGACACTCAAAGCAGTGTACAGTTACTTGAAACTGTCTTCAAAAAGGTGTACGAGGCCGAGGAGTACCCATGCCATTTTAAACAAGGTTTAGTAATACCAATATTTAAAGGAGAGGGAAAAAGCAAATTAGATATGAATAATTACCGTGATATAACTATAGTTCCAGTGCTTCAGAAAATCCTAGAGCGAATTATATATAATAGACTACTTATATTTTCTAAGCACAATTATTTTCCGAATCCATTGCAACAAGGTTTTAGAAATAATTGTGGTAGTATCACTGCAGCGTTTTATATCAAAGAATCTATATGCTACTATATGGATAAAGATACTCCTGTCTATGCAACATTTCTTGAGCATCCTCTTTACAAACAAAAGAAGAACTGATATCCCTTCTTTTCTATTCAACAAATCGCCAATTCCAGTAGTCAAAAGTAAGAAATATGCCTTCATACCTCTAAAGTACAACTTTAAATCTAATGACGCGATAAAAGAAGCATGCGATAAAGGTAAACACTTATTAAACTCTTTTTAATTTATTGGTATCAGAGACGGGGGAATGAACCCTCTAACAAGTATGAAAATCTGGAAAAGAATCATTCTACCCGCAGTCCTGTATGGATGTGAATTATGGTCGAATATGACAAGCACCAATATAGAAGAACTTGAGCTATGTCAGAGATATGCAGCGCGACGTATGCAAGCTTTCGATAAATATTCGCCCACAGAGGCAACGCGTAGTACCTTAGGACTCTGGTCAATGGAAGCATACACAGATAAAATGAAATTGTGTTTTTTCAACCAGCTGTGTATGGGCGATTGGACTCTTATCTGGAAAAAGATTTTCATTTTGCGCTTATGTCAGTACTTGACCAACCCACTAACACAGACGGGGTTTATAGCAGATATTGACAAAATATTCAAGAAATATGGTATGGGAAGTGTTCTCTTAGACTATGCAGTAAGAGTACAAACCCAAGGTAAACTAATTTGGAATCGGTATATTATTGATAATATTCAATACTTGAAGAATCAACCTGGAATACGGATATTGAGCTAAGGGCGATTTAATTCACTTCAGAAACATTCATTTGGACTTAAAATCAAGCAGTATATGGTTTCTTGGGCATAAATCTCCATCTATGTTATGGAATCTCTCTGAAATAGTGAAACTATATATCATACCTGTTGGAAAAGTTATGATATGCAAACTCTGTGGAAAAGAGACTGACGACAGAGCGAACCATCTTATCTTAGGTTGTGAAATACTACTTGAAGAACTAAACGTCTTCTTTGAGAGGGTGATTGACACTTTAG